>JAQQAE010006026.1:0-17054 GCA_029823295.1 Pseudamia nigra
CCAGAACGGATTAATTAATTTTACATGTATTTTTATGAAAAAAGTCGCATCGGACAACAACTGATTCGGATAAAGGCTGTGATGCCAGAACGGATTGTCGTCGTTATCTGAGGCACCACTGTACTTACAGGAGTCGGAGAAAAATATCTACTGAAAGGTAGCAAATAAAGCTACGGACATGAAACTGACACCAAACTGTCATTGAAAGTCTTCTGATTCACTAATGTGTCCACAGATTTGACATATCTTCAACATTAAAGACCTAAATCCAGAAGAAAACCACCATTTTGGAAATATTATTTTTGGTGAATAACTGTTGAACTAATAATCTTAGGTATGTGATTCTAATGCTAATAGTAGTTTTTTATGGTCAAATAAATGTAAGAATATTGTAAATAAATGTAAGAATATTACATCGCAGCAACATTATGAGGGGAAATGAGCATAGGTTCAAATGTTTTCACTATGAAGAGAAACTGAGCAGAGGTCTGCTTTCTATGTTGTTCACATAGTGGAGCTATGGAAGAGACAATATTCTGTACATAGTACAACCTGTAAAGATAAAAATATACAGTATTCACATTCGCTGATATAATAGACACGAGCAGGATTGTAGTGGATGTGTTTCATTGTCACCTTGCGTCATCCTCTGTCATGCTTTATTCTCACCCTCCTCTCATCTCATTCCTCATCCTCCCCCCTGTGGTATTTCTTCCTCACATCCCTACATCCTCCTCCTCTTCCTCCTCCACTGCTCTTTGTCGAGTGTCACACGCATTTTACTCAGTCCCCACTCCCCTCGCGTCCCATTTTCCAACCATTTCTTCAACCTCGATACTCCCACTGACGGAGACGAGAAACACGCGTGACAGGGCTGCTGTCGGGCATCCGTCATTCGCACAGATATAAGAGGGCATCGTGGGTGAAAATACACAAATGGTCATGGGATTTAAAAACAACTCTCTTTATTTGTTTCACTGCCTCGGGAGAGAGATCACAGTGTACCATTTTTGGCCTGTGTTTTCACTCTGTGCTGATGATTTGACATGCGTTAAAGGGCCCATACTGTGAAAATCCATCTTTGTTGGTGTTGAGATTTATAGAAACGCTGTGCTGTAAAATAAAAACATTACTATTGGTCCTGAAAAATCCTAACAGAAAAACAAGCCATTTTGAATTTTATCATATATTATCATGTCATATTAAATCATAGTCAAGCTTAAATCCACAGCAAATGATCGACTCTGTCCTTAAACATTGTTCAAACTTTGGCTTTAAGACGTAAGTGAATGACAGTGACAGGTGTTCATTGTGGTGTATATGGTTTCTCACGGTCTTTATACGATACGACGGTGGAAAGAAACAGCATAATCACAAAACACGATCTACTGTAGTATCAGACCGTGTACAGTACATGTAAACTACTGTTTGTACTCAACACATTTAATACTGTAAAAAAAAACGTGATGGTGAATGAAAGCAGTAAATAAATGAACACTTTATTAAAGCTAACTGTTATCTTGTTCTTGTTCATGAATTACATCCGGCTTTAAGTACGCCATTAGACATAAATGTTGAGACATTAAAATAAGCTCTAGTTGATGAGCAGATAACGCTTTAGTAGTACAGACTTTCACTACATACTGTATATCCCATTAATGTTAAACTGTCTATGTTTTGGCTGCTGTTGAAAACTGAGCAGGTCCAGCTACATGTTATAATTCTACGTATCTTTTGTCATCACTGACAGGGCTGGTGTCTAGTAATGTAGCCCAGTTTTAAAAATGTTTATTATTTAGGGAGATTTAACTGTAAAACAAAAGTATAACAAGTTTTATAATGCTACAACTCACCTTTCTTATAATCACGATGAAGATGACTGAGAAGGGCTTCCTTGTCTCTGTTGAGTAGATATTCTGTAACATCAGTTGACATACACAGCGCACAGTTTTTAATTTCTGTATTTTCATCAATTCATCCATCTGTTAAATTGTAGATGTCTGGAATTTCTATGCCATCCACTTTCAGTAAAGACCTATAGCCTTGTTTGCCTGCTGTTCCTTCAAGGTCAAAGCACATCATCTTCTGTATTGTTGCCTCACATACAAGGACAATCATTTGGTTTTCATTTTGGTCTGTGATCTGTCGTGGTCTTGTATGTCATACACAGTCCACGTCAACTATAAAATCACCTCAAATCATCAACTTTACAAAGTTTGAACTGATTAATATAACACGTATCACGGTCAGTCGTCACTGTTTTGGATTCTGATTTGTACCCAAAATCCTACAATTAACTGAGTGGCCAGACATGTGTAACTCGCTTATCACAATACATAAAAATGATATGTGAATTCATTCGTCTTTTCATTTTGTGGTTTTTGATTAGATAGCATTTTTTTTCATATGTTATACCTATTTAGTTGCTTATATTGTTAATTTTCTTAGTGAGTTTGTGTATTTTCTGCCTATCTGGATGTTTATGCTGCTCATTTTTTGTTTATTTCCCAGATTAATTTCTGTATTTTTTGCCTATTTTGCTCATTTCTGTTCATTTTCTTAATTATATTTTTCACTTTTACTTATGTTGTTGCTTATCTTGTTCATCTTCTTCATTATTTTATTTGCAGAAATGTAGAAAATTATGTGATTGGAACTGGAGATGCCCAACTAAAACTGTCCCTCCTCTCCACCGTTGGCAGTAAATATAATATTAGTAAGGATTATACCATTCAAAACCATGTGCAAAACAGACATGTACCCTCTGTAATCCCTAATAAGCGTGTCTGTTATTAGAGTGGATAAGGTGCGAATGAGCACCGTTGATTCATGCCATCCTGTCCTTCAGTAATGGGCTTACGTCCACCAGCATCTCATTCCTACCGTCACCAACTCACCCTCAGCTGGACCGAGCCACACAACTGTGTAAGCTGGTTACTGAGGGGGTGTAGCCCACAGTGTGTGAGAACCTGCTTACACAGCACAGTAGTTAGAATATTATTAACCCCTTCATTCCCCAAGCTGCCTTTAAACTTCCTCTTCAAGCAGGTAGAAAGAGGGACTAGACTATTTTTCTTCATTTTTGTCCATTTTTCTGATTACTTTGTCCATTTTGGAGATTCTTTGTTTTTTTTTATTGCAGGTTTTGCTCATATTCTTGCCTAATTTATTCAGTTATTTTTTTAAATTAAGTTTATTTTATTAAATTCAATCCAATCCAGTCAAACTTTATTTATAAAGCATTTTAAACAACGATGTGAACGATACAGAGCCATACAGAGAACTAAAGATACACAGCTCACCCAAGACAAAAATAGATAAACTGTCAATAAATGTGACTCAAATATCAAAGCATCACATGCTGCTAAAAGTAAAGCAAATAAATAAATAATCCCAATTCCAAAAAGTTGGGCCACTGTGTAAAATGTAAATAAGACATTTTGAAGAACTACTAAGGGCAAACATTTAAGGCATTTTTTGTCGTCATAAAGACAATGTGCAGTTGAGATAATGTATGATTGAACAGCAACATTTAATGTCTTAGCTCCAAACAGCCTGCATCTGATACAGTTACATTCTATTGAATTTTTGTGCATGTAACACAAGGACACTTATTCTTTGGCTTCTTTCAGTTAAGTCTCACACCTGCTCGGGTTGTGTTGCTTTAATAAAAATCGCCTGTCACAGCCAGTTCCTGTCGACGTTTAGCAGCCTGTCGAGCATTAATTTCTTCCTCCGCACTCTCCACATTCCTTAGAGGAAGTGAACGGAAGCTACATGGGAGGAGACATAACTTAATGTACCGTTTTTAGACATCCATTCAAATCCCCTCCCAGCTTCAAGAGGGGTGGGGGAGATCACCCCGCTCAATATCAGTAAAAGGTAATAGATGTACATCAGATGTACATAGATGTATATCAGATGCTGATATATTTTACCATTTTATGGAAAATATTAGCTCAATTTGAATTTGATGACAATAACAATCTCTCAAAGTTTGAACAGGGTGAACAAAATGCTGGAGAGGTAATTGGTACAAATCAAAAACAACTGGAGGAACATTTGACAAAAGTTTAACTGGTAACGGGTCGGTAACATGAATGGGAATAAAATGGACGTTTTAGAGAGAAAGAGAGGTCCATGTGTAAAGATTTGCAGAGGTTCACCCATCTGTGACAAACTATAAAAACTGTGAAACAATTTTAGAAAAATGTTCCTCAACATAAAATTGCAAAGGCTTTGAAGATCCCACGATCTACAGTGTATAATATCATCAAAAGACTCAGAGAATCAAGAGGAAGGTCAAAGGTCAAAACTCAATGCTCATGGCCTTTGGACCCTCAGGTGGCACTGCATCGAAAACAGAGATGATTCTCCACTGGAAATCAGTGCGAGGGCTCAGGAACACGTCCAGAAATCACTGTACAATCCACCAATACAAGTTAAAACTGGATCATGTCAAGAAGAAGCCATATGTGAACACGATCTGCAAACGCTGCTGTCTTTTCTGGATCAAAGCTGAGATAAAATGAAAAACTGTTCTGTGATCAGATGGGAGCAATTTTGTTTCTTTTGTGTTCATGTCATTACACTACTTTTTTTACTCTTTACTCTTACTTTTTGCATTTTATTGCTCACTTTGATCATTTTCTTGGTAATTCAGTTTTTTTTATTCCTTTTTTCAGGTTTTTGTTTCATTTTTGTCCATTTTCTCAAACAAAAGAGCAAAATGGTCAAGAAAATTAAGTATGAAACTAAATGATTATAGTATATAATTCTATGGAATATAAAACAGTCAAAAAAACAAAACCTAAAATGAGCAAAGTATAAAAAGACTAACAAAGCCATTTGCCAACACATCGGTCCAGTTGCTGGAAAAACATACAAGATAACTATGACCTAAAAATAGACCCAAAAATAAAAAAGACCACACAATTAAAAAATAATCCAAACTTTACCACTGGGAGCATTCTGGATCAGCAGATCTGACACATTAGCAGGATCCAGATCAAACTCTGTGCTGTGATAGAACCTGTAATCATATTATAATATATTTTCTGGGTATTATTTGTGCAAAAAAATATTAAAAAAGACACAATCTGGCAATGGTGATGAATCCTTAAAAAAATCATGGATCCAAATCATTATGTCGATCACTGTATCATTTCTCTACATACCTTTTTGAAGTGTATGTTGTTAACAAAGTAACTAAGTAGCTCACTAAATTATGAGCCAATGATGAAAATATAACGGCACAGATGCTGGATTAAAGAGGCTGTAGAAATCAGGAAGCGGGCCATTCATGCTCTCACAGCCCTGGGACTCCGTCCTCCAGAGGCCGTCGGACAGCTGAGGTGTGGGGCCGTCATGTCCATAAGGAAATGTAAAAATGGACCTACTCACATTAAAACATCACATACTTGGAGGTAAAGTCAACCCATCCATGCATCCATCATCTATCATCCATCCATCCATCATCCATCCATGCATCCATCCATCATCTATCATCCACCCACCCATTCATACATCCATTATCCATGTATCCACCCATTTATCCATCCATCATCCATCCATCCACCATCCATCCATCCATCACCCATCCACCCATCATCCATCCATCCATCACCCATCCATCCATTCATCCATCCATCACCCATGCATCCATCCATCCATCACCCATCCACCCATCATCCATCCATCCATTCATCCATCCATCACCCATGCATCCATGCATCCATCCATGCATCCATCACCCATCTACCCATCCATCATCCACCCATCCATCATCCTTCCACCCATCCATCCATCATCCATCCATCATCCATCTATCATCCATCCATTCATCATCATTCATTCATCATCCATCTGTACATCATCCATCCATCCATACATCCATCCATCCACCCATCTACCCATCCATCCATCCAGCCATCATCTTCTGCTTCCAACTCCTCTCAGGGAACCTCAAGGTGTACTCGACTAGCTCCACTGGATGTGGAGGAGCAGTGGGTCTACTCTGAGCCCCTCCCCACCCTGCGGAGGAAATACATTTCGGTTGCAGTTGCCTCCACAATTTTCTTCCTTTGGCCACGACCTAACACATCATAGGAGGTAAAAATGTAAAAAAGAGAAAATCAACAACAAAGACTGATCCATATCCGTGTCCTGAGCCACCAGTTGGGAAGAGGCTGCAGTTCTTTGTGTGATCAGACATATGGGACATAGGAGTGGACATACCACTGAATTAACCAGTGACCTCAGAATATGAGAGAAAGCAGCATGTGAGCGTCACGTTCAGCAGACTGTTTATGATCCACAGTATGAAGATCATTCCCCTGTGGATTACCGATCCGTATCTAATCCATAATGTTCCATCTAGGGATGGACAGATTGTAATCCCATAATCCAGAGAACGGACCCACCGAGTGACTTTACATCAGAATAAATGTTTTTCTTTCAACTGGTTTATCTCAGGTCAGTGAAATAATTCATGATACACTCAAATGCACCACTATTTCTCCTTTTATAAAGAGACAGCATGAATTCTGACAGTATTCTGCAATCAGTGACTTCTTTTATTAGAACATGAAACACCATTTTTTATTTAAAGCTGCTGATCCTACATACGCTGTATATATAAAACCTGGATTTTACATGATTTACATTGTTTTTCGGCATTTAAAGATCCAAGATAAATTTTATTTCTATTCTAAAGAAAAAAATCAAAACAAAAAGAAACAAAAATAGACCAACATAGTCTGCAAATTAACAAAAGGATTAACAACATGAAGTAAAATTAATAAAATAGTCAACTATACTAAGCAAAGGTAAGAAAACAATGAAGAAAATAAACAATATTACCTAAAACAATCCATAAATGACTAAAAAAAATACATTTTTTCAAAATAAAGAAATACTAAGCAAAATGAACAAGTGAGCCAAAGTGACAAGACAATAAATAAAATGAACAAAGAATGAATGGAATCATCAAGACAATGTACAAGAGCTACAGTGAGACCTTGGGTTACGGCTGCTTTTGCACATAAATTTTTTGGGTTATGAGGAAGACACTGGGAAAAATTTTGTCCCGGCTCACATGAAAAAACTTAAGTTGTGAGTAAAATAGGTCACAAGAAAAGCGTGCGCTACTCACCGACCGCCTGGAAACGTAGACTTGAAACTGTTCGTTCCAGCGTTTTACATGACTTGAGAGTTTAGTAGAGTTTTTCCTTACCTTTTGTCTTTGTTTTCTGTAACTCCCTGGATCCTGGCTTCAGCCTCGGTCTTCCTCCTGTGGTCTGGACCTTTCGTCCAGTTCGTCCTCTCCCTGTGGCTGTTCCGATCAGCCTCCATCTCTGCCTGCTCTGTTTGCTCCGTTCCATAGCTCCATACGGCTTCTGCATTCTGCCATCTCTTTTCTGCTTGAACCTCAATAAACTGTGCTAACTGCTACCTGTACTCGCCTCGTGTGTTCAGCGTCTCGGTCCCAACCAGCTCTTACCGTAACAGAAACTCGTGGTGTTGTCTGTCGCAGGCTGTACAGTGGCTGTGGCTAAGAAACGTAGCAGGCTCTGTTGCCAGACTTCTAAACACATAATGACATCACACACCAGATTTGCATTGTCACACCCACTTATAGCAACAGGCGAGTTTTCTTTGGTCTTGGAACAGATTAATTGGTTTTACATGGATTCTTATGGGAAAACCAGTCCTGTCTCACAAGTTTTTTGTGTCACAAGCTTGATCCCGGAACAAATTAATCTTGTAACCTGGGGTTCCACTATATTTACATAATCAATAAAATAAAAAAATATCCAGAAGGTGATCAGATATGAATAAGATAATCAATGAACCATAATTATTGGAATGAACCAAACTTAAAAAATGAAGAAAGTGTACAACGTGAACAAAATAGAAAACATACTCAACAAAATAATCAACAATATAAACAAAACGATAAACAAACTATACAATTAATCATGAAAATAATCAGCAAATGAACAAAAAATGAACAATGTGATCAAAAAGGAGCAAAATAATCAGCTAATTAAAAGAGGTGAATAAAATAACCACCAAATGAAGCAAAATGATCAAAATATTTTGTTCAAAAAGAAAAATGGACAAAGTAATAATTTGTAACTGATGAACAGGGAGTGTCTCGTCTCCCCCTCGTAGGGTTCACTTTAGTCTGTTGAATCATAAAACTATTTGTAATATTGTAACAACAGTTTATTACATGACTGGAAAAACAAGCAAACAAAACTCTCCACGTAGTTTCTATTGAAATGGGAAAACAAAGGTAGTCATATATACGTAATCGCCTCTTGTAGTGGGACATTGAACAGTTTTCACACCGAGCAGAAGCGTTTTGACTTCTCACCGTCATCACGACACCCCTTCTCTGTCGAAATCCTTAAATCCACCTACTCATCACTTTCCCTGTTCAACCTGAGGTAATCCACCTACTCAGCCTCCACATGGCAGCCTACCAGAACTGTTACTCTCCTACACACACACACATACACACCCACACACACACACACACACACACACACATTAACGTGGTCCAAAGTCCCCACAGAGGCTCCATCTGGACAGGAACACACTTTGCTCTTCCTCCGTCTTTGTCACCCACTTTGCATCACATATTCCTCCGTCTGTGTTTTTTTTCTCAATGGCTTTGTTAATGCGGTTTTTCCATCCGAGGCAGGTGGCCTTGTATGACTTCATGACCAGTGCACGATTATGAAACCAGGTATTTTTGTTGTAAGGTCTTGCTCCTATTCAGTATAAAGCATAAACACGGTTGTTTGCTGTGGCTGCCTGTGTTGGCCTTGTGTAACCCACTTGATTATTGTGCAACACGAGTAAGAATCATTAATTCACACACACTGTAATAGATTTATTGAGTGCTACTGTATGTTAAAGGCTTAATACTAGTGGAATTACTCACTATTAAATGTATCATCATTTACTGTCAGAAGTGGGTAGTACTCAACGACATTTATCCACCTACATGGACTTAATGCACTGCCTGGCCAAAAAAAAAGTCAGCACCAAAAAAAAAAAATAATAATAAGGTCACACACTAATACAGTATTTTGTCGGATGCCTTTAGCTTTGATTACAGCACGCATTCGCTGTGGCATTGTCACCCTTCTTCTTCTTCTTCTTACTCTGTTACATTTATCTTGGAAAAAAAATGTACTTCAACTCAGTTACGTTTGACCACAACTCCATGAGGAGTAAAATGAACCTAAAAAATAACAAAAACTAAAAACAGATACATGAGACCCAACAAATGAGTGCAAAATTAACAAAATAATCAAGTAAATTAACATAAAAAGAACAAATTAAACATCAAAATAATGCACAAAATGAATTGAAAATGAACTAATTTCAATTTGAATAAATATGAATATTCTTCTTCTGTATATTAGTAATGAAAAATCAACAACTTGACCAAATTTGCAAAAAGGGACAAAACAATTAGGTAAATTAGCAAAAAAACAAAGATCAACAAAATACTCAACAAATTGAGCAAAAATTATCAAAATAATGAAACAAATTAATAAAAATGTACAATATAAACAAAATTGATTTAAAAAATCAGCAAATAATCAACAGAATGAGGAAAAAATACCAAAACAATCGAGTAAATTGAGAAATATAAGCAAACTAACCAATGGCGTGTGGTTTTTCTTCCGTCAACTGGACTGAAAATTTGGTTGAAGATGTTTCGGTACCTATCCCGGGAGCTTCTTCAATTCTAAAAACTCATGCAGGCAACCAGAATTTATACTTTGTGGTACAGGATACACCCTAAGAGGTGTTAGTTTCACCTAGGCCAGAAAAACCACACGCCTTGGATACTATGACCTGGATGACTGAGAATTTTCACAGACAAATTAACCAATAAAAATTAACAAAGCGGCCAAGAAAAATGATCAAAATAATTAACCAAATTAATAAAACTGTACAATATAACCAAGTAAGAAAATAAGTATAAGTAAGGATAATCAATTCAGCATAAAGTCTTCAGTCTAGTCGCTTGAAGTGCAGTACCATCAGTGTACACTAGGAGCTGGCTCCAAAAATGAGTCAATCTCCATTGAGTTCCATGCTAAAATTTCCAACTCAAGAGCAGAAATAAACATGATTGCACTCTGGTACAAACCATGGTTTTGGCCTCTACTACTTTATGAACACTGTGCAGTTTTACATAACTTGTCAAACCCTGTGCCATGGAGGGTCTTTAGTGATTCGCTGAACTGCCAGTCACTAAATCCATAAAATTTGCTGGTTGGAAAGAAAGCCTGCAGGGTCTTGGCCCTCGACGGCACATGGTTTGACACTTCTGGCTTAGATGATCCAAATGCTGATATTTGGGTGTAATTAAGGGCATTTGACTGACATGTGGGTCTGAGCCACAGGTCTTCACCTTTCCATTTCATCTGCCTCACCTCCACTGACATTCTACATTGAAGTTCTTTGTCTCGGCTGCAGCTAGTTCAGAATGCTGCAGCCAGATTTTTAACAGGTACTAAGAAGCGAGAAGCTTTTTGATCCAGAGTGACACACTGACTATGTTTTCTATTCATTTCATTCTGTTTGTTTTTAGCTGTTTGTGTTTCTTAATTCCCCCTGTTTTTATCTAATTTGTATATTTTTACAGTCTTGCTTTATTTCTGTCCTGTGTTTGTTTTATCTCTGCCCTGTGTTTGTTTTTATGGTTATTTTATTGTACAGCACTTTGGTCAGCCTTACTGTTGTTTTTAAGGTGCTTTATAAATAAAGATGGTATGGTATGTATGGTAAGTTCATTTTTGAATCTGAGTGAACAGGCAGAGGTGCCCAGAGTCTCCTTATTTGATCTTCTGACATCATAGAAGGTTTGTATATCTTTTATATACAGTCTTTTGTTCCATAACAAAACAAACCTGCCTACACCAGCTCGATCTGTGGTTTATAAATATTACTATGGGTGGGGTGTATTAGGACTAGGGGGACACTTAAAGGACAAATCCGTCTGTACTGACAATCGAAGAGCAAAACAGAGCCCAATCAAGTCAAGATGATGACTCAAGGATATTGAAGGACACTTATGCTACTCTTGAGAGACAAACATAAACCTATGTATGGTATATCATGAATATTATCTTACATATTAAACCTTTAAATCACTGATGTGTAAAGTAACTTTGTTTACAGTAGCTGAACTTCTGGTGAACTTCTCTTGGTTAAGCTATGGGTGTCATTTGAAAAGTGGAAACAAATGCATTTTTGCTGTCAGAGCAAGAGAAAAATATAAAACTCATGAGACTTTTCCCACAGTGGAGTCTACAGCTGTTGTGATAACTGTGAAGATGTAGCAGCATGGTGGATTTCACCCAAGAAACCCAGAAGGGATGATATTCATTAAAATTATTCAGATTTATGTTCGGTTCAGGATTTTATGCTGGGCTCTGTTTGTGAGCTGTAATAAAACACACTCTGACTCCTGATAAATATATACGTCGTCCTGTCCTCACCTTCATAAATTACACACTGCAACACCTTGATTAATCATTTTCATACTTAACATTATTCTAATGTTTACTAATGTGATGCAGCACATAAGATGTGATTAAAAAATGTCTGTTTATTTGTACAGTCATTTTATTGCAACCTATTATCTTTACAAAATATGATGCAACATAGAGGTATTTTTTGTAGTTTTATTATCCAATCTTACAGCACCTATGAGGTCACATTAAAATGAAGATATTTTATATATTCAGTAATAATCAGCCAGCAATTTAAAGAAGCATAAACCTGTTGTGCTCTTTAGGAGTTCAATCAAAATGTAACCATTGTTCACTTTGGTGCAAATGTCTAATGTTTCCTAAGTAACCACAGGCCTTATTAATCAGGGATTTCCACATTAATAAAACATAATCCCTCTCTGGCATTTGCATCTAAATACCTCTATTCTCATTCACTTCCTCCCACCGTCTAATTATATTTCTGTTATGTCCTGTGTCTTCATCTTTTGTCTCTTACTTGTTACAGTCTCACTGCATAAAGATGAGCAACAGCATGATTTTTTTAAAACTTTGCCACTTACTTAGTTTGTGTAAAAGAAGAGAAAGCTGACTTTGTGGCTTTATTTATTCAGAAAACTCAGCCAGGGTGATTTAGTCTCTGTCTCTTGTATTTTTAATATCTATTGTACATGGTCTATGTGACCTTCATGCATGCACTTTACTGCACGGGTTTACAATCTTCAGACTTTCATTGTGTCCTCATGCAACTTTTATTGTGGCAGTGTAAGGATGCAAACAACCTAGACAGGAACCAAATTGTGATGTCAACACAGCTGGGTCAAACTGTGGGTCTTGTTTGATGGTCCTGGTCCTGCAGTGGACAGAACCCCATGAGGGAGGAAGGACAACTGGATCTCAATCCAGTAGCATGTCTAAGAGAACAAAACATTACTACCACATAATGTTGTGTTTTGATGCCAGAACACTTCTAACCCATGACATGAGCTCTACCAGACCTCTGAAATCTGCTGTAATACTGCATCTGGCTTTACATTACACATTAGACATTATAGTGACACATACTTCAAATCCTGTGAGTTGTGAGCTTGGTCCTTCATGACTCTAACCTGTTTTTACAACATATTTCACAATTACTCAACTGGATTGAAATCCAGTTGTTTATCTTTTGACCACTTTTGTTGGGGTACTATCCACTGCAGATTAAAACACCCAACCAGATCTTTAGATTTGGCTCTTTAGGCAATGACCCAGTCGTGTACCATCACTATTTGGTCTTTGTCAAAGTTGCTCATAACCTTACTTGGTTTGGACAATTTGCTTCTTTCTCTGCTACAACTTCCAGGGCTAAATGTTCAGTTGCTGCATAATACATCTACCCACTGACAAAAGTCACTGGAATTATATTATATTATGGCTGACTGGTGAATTACTACAGATTGCAATTTAAAGGTCACATTTATTAACAGTGGTGATATCAAACTATCATGGCCCCAATGTAGTAAGAAAAGCCCAAATCATAATGCTGCCAACACCAGGTTTCACATGGTTGATGTGCAGGACTGATAAAAATTTACTAGAAACGTCTATCTGCAGTTGCTGCTACATAGAGTCAAATTAGGTACTGACAAAAAAGGTTCACATACTTTTGTCACTTGCAGATTTGTAGCATTGGATAATTTTTGTTCTATAATATTTAATATTGTTGTATCATGTGTTTAACTGGGTTCTCCTCTTCTATCATCAGGGCGTGTGTGAAGATCTGATTATGTTTAGGTCATATTTATGCAGAAATCTAGAACATTTTAAGGGGTTCACAAACTTTCAAGGACCACTGTATACCTGTGTATCTTATTTGTATCTATTACAGACTTGTGTCAGGATGTTGACAAAATAAACTGTGCTGATTTGACGTTTTGTTGGTTTCCGAGGGCATTGATTAACTGTCAGGTGTCACACCAGCCCCCTTTTCATTAGACAACACTGATTGGTTGAACCCCAGGTCATTCTTAAACAGAATTAGGATCACATTCTAACGTAAGGCTACACATAAATATGCACTTCATGGAGAATTTTCTGAAAAGAAAAATGTCTGGAATAATATTGGCCAGTTGTTCATGTGAGCCTGACTAATTTTGACTTGGCTACGATTGGTTATAAGATGTGATATTTTAAAATTAGAATTATAAAAGCTCATGGGTGAATGATTAATGCCCTGTAGCTTGAATATATCTGGTGAAGATTTGTGATGTCATAAACCCAAAAATTCAGAATGACTTATTTTTTGTTCATTTCCCCTTATAAACAATATAGTAGATTAGACTAGATTAGTTGGACATCTCTGCCAAATTCTGAACCTTGAATATTTTTTTCAGTGTTCTCATGCATTGTTATTGCATCATTTTGTGCCCTTATTGCACACAGTGTTTAAGAAATGTATTAAACCATCTGTCTGAGTCATCTCAAAAACCATCCAGCATCATGTCATGCTTTAATGCAGACTTTCATTTTCAATGAGCACAGTAAATAACTTGAATATGGCATCTTAATGATATTTAATGTTTTTCTGTTTTTGTAAAATACTTCTTCTTCTTCTCCTTTTTAGCATTGTAAATAGCATTTTAATGAAGAGCTTGCATATTAATGGCTTAACCAGAAATATACGGAAATATTAAAAATTATTTTGGTAACTGGAGTGCTGTTATTTAGGGCACTTGTGGCATAAACCTTACATTCAGTGGTGGTCTAATAAATTTGTTAAGCACCATAAGTTCATAAATGGAACAAAAGATGAACAAAATAATAGATAAAATTAACAACAATGAACAAAACACACAGGATGAGCAGAAATGAAGAGAAAATGAAGGAAAGAACCAATAAAATGAACAAAAAGGAACAAAATAAGCAACATAAAAACAGAAACGAAAAAAAACAAGCAAGAAATTGAACACAATTGAATTTTTTAAAAATCTTAAAATGCTGTAAACAGCCAGTGGAATTAACAAAAATGAACGGGTTGAATTGAATGAATTGAGGGAAAATAAGCAACACAACAAACAGAAATACAAAAGCTAGCAATAACTAGAACACCCCAAAATGAACAAAATCTTAACTTAATGAAAAAAATAACAAAATGCACTGTGGGAATTAACACAAATGAATTAATTAGTGATAATAACACACAAAAATGAGTCAAAAGTAATAAAACCGTCAAAGGGATGAACTAAAACAAACAAAAAAAATAGTCCTACAATGCACAGACGTGAACCGTAAAAGCCACATTTCATGCATATTTGCAACCCATTGGCAAAAAAAAACAAGGAAATAATAAATTTGAACTTTTTAATTGTGGGGAACAAATGCCCATTTTACCCCCATCCACCCAGAAATCCATTCCCATAAGTTAAAATGTCCCAGGGGGTCCAGTATATGCTCTATGTCTCCCTTTGTTGCTGCTGCTAAGACTTAAAGCTTCGTGCTCTACTGAAAACAACACTGTATAAGGTGCCTTGATAGTAAAGTTGCAGGCTGCAAATAATCACTGCACATGTATAAATAGATGATGATTTCAGAGCAGCTACCATGAATCTATTTATTCCTGTGCACTCAGGTCTGGGTTTCTTGCTTGCATCACTTTGTTGTGTGTGTGACTCTGAGTAGACCTGCTTAAAAATGCATCCATCTCTATGTTTTGTCCTCCAAATATTTTCAGAGCGTGCACACACTCAGGTCCTCTGAGGGCATTTCATGCCATCTGCTGGAAATCAATTTTGTGCTGTGAAGATATAAACAAACACAGATACAGTACAGCGCACACACAAGCACACATACTTGTATAAGACACACAAATTGTGCACTCTCGGGTTTTTACTAACAACCATATGTGGACAAAATTAAAAATTGCCTTCTCTTTTCCTCTCCGCGTTATGTCATCTCAGCTCCTCTCCCCTCTGTGTTTACAAATTGTAGAAAACATGCTTAAAACCTGGAATCATGAGCCATAGCTCTGCCAAATCTACCACACGAGTGCTCCAAATAAAACCCGTTAGTTCACGATGAGTGTGATGATGAGTGAATTATGATGAGTGTAACTGGCACGACACATGATGCACATCTGAGTCATGGACCATCTGAGTAGTTACTTTTACCCCATAAAGAATATTAGTCTCATTTCAGCACGACTCTGTTCTGCATGGACTGGCTCACTTTAGGGGCCAGCTGGATGCTTTTCCACTGCTGGTAGAGTCCCGCCTTGGGTTGCCATGGCAACGCAATGTAAACATACCTACACTGTGACCAGTGGGCTGTACTGTACATTGACGCTGATGCAGAGGTAACTTACAGTTGTGATACTGCTGTTGGCCACTGGGGCAGCGTTCACTGGGCTGACTCCGACTCCCGTACAGTCACAGTTTCTGAAAATACTAAGGGAATACATTTTTGTCATGAGTCATCATCAGTGTTTTTAAAAAGTAATTAGTTATAGCTACTAGCTACTTGATGTGGCTCTGTCTCCTTTGTTAGCAGAGTTCACGTCGGCCACACCTGGGTTTGTTCTACCGGACACTAGTTTAGTAGAAGCGTGTGATGATGAGGTGCTTCATTAGATTTGAATTGCTTACAGTCGATGTGGAGAAACACTTTGTTCCTGGACATAATGTACAGTATACATTTTCCCTTCTCACCCTCCACAGGTGGTCTCATCCTTCCAAGCTCGGGTCCTCTACCAGAGGCCTGGGAGCATGAGGGTTCTGCACAGGGATCTGTTGTAGCCACTCCTCCAGTTTAGCGGTGACTGCCTCGAGTGCTCGGAACCTTTGTTTGGCAGTTTCCAGTGCTTCAGGTATGGGCATCTGGCTGGACTTGTTGGGTACCTGTTTTTTCATTGCACCTTTCTGGGCCTCTGTCAGTTGGCTCACTTCTCTCCATGCTGCCTTGATTTTAGCCTCCAACCTTCGTTTCCATGTTGGGTATTGTCTCTCATGCTGGCTCTTACAGCCAAGCATCTCAAGGATCACTGCTGCTGAAGTGTATATCAGCTCATTGGTTTCAGTGATGTTTGATGTAGAAATCATTGTCAATGCTGCATTCACATCTTCTAGGAGACTTTCTGATGGTGCTTCACTTAGCCTCTATAGCTGGCGTCAGGGTTGCCTGGTATTCATTCTTGCCATGATGTTATCTTTCAGGTCAGTCACTGCCTCATTCAATGTGGTTGTACTTATTGGGGCTTCGTACCCAATCTCTGGATGGGGAGTCATTGTTTACTCCCCTCTGACCTGGCGTCCTGGCGCCCCCTTGCTGCAGCATCTATGTTGCACAAGCTGTGATAGCAGCTGCCGTTTGTGGATGTTATAACACTGAGCTACTAGTTGTTTCGCTGTTAGTGTTGAATGTGGGTTTCTATTGCCGCTTTTCCATTAGTACCTACTCAGCTCGACTCAGCTCGCTTTGGGAGCGTTTCCATTAGTACCTGGTACCTGGTACCAGGTACTTTTTTAGTACCTGCTC
>JAQQAE010006027.1:0-10182 GCA_029823295.1 Pseudamia nigra
TATTTTTAAGGCGTTTGTCCAACATATAACACTGTTTTCAAAAAAGTGGAGTCATGGTTCCATATGTAAATAAAAACTGGAAAACAAAAAAAAAAAAAATCAAGGACGACATACTGTATTACATATCAAAACTGAGAAATTTTATTGTTTGACTTAACTCTATAGTCTACATAGCAACAGAATGTTTCAAAAATTTGAGTAAGTGGCAGAAAATAAGCCTGGAATATCTGTGTAAAAACACACCTGGTGCAACATCTCTCAATTAATAAAGTTAACGCACAACAGGTTAGTAACATGAATGTTTCAAAGTAACAATGCCATGGAGTTCACCACTCTGCAAAAGACTGCACTAGCAAATAGTTCAACAATGTAGGAACAATGTTTCTCTGCATAACATTTCAAAGAATTTGTTGATTTTACACACTGCAGTTCATAATATCATTAGAGGTCTGAAAGAATCTCTGCACACAAAGCCAACACTGGATGCACAATCTTGGTGCCCTCCAATGGCACTGCATTAAAAATGGACATGATTCTGTAATGGACATCACTGCATGGGCTAAGACACATTTTCATTGTTCCATCCACAAATGATGATTCAAACTCAACTTGATCCATAAATGCTGTGCCCAATTACATTTGAGATGTGCTGAGGCAAAGTAGAAACTCTCCTGTGGTCTGAGAAGTGAAATTCTTTTCAGAAATCAAGTCCTCTGGGTTAAAGAGGCGAGGGCCTGCCCAGCTTATTATCAGCATTCAGTTGAAATGGCAGCATCTGTGATGGCATGCGTGACATTGGTAACCTGCACATTTGTGAAGGCAACAACCAATATACACTACACAGGATTTGGAGCAACCTTATTTTCAGGGAAGGCTTGTTAATTTCAACAAGATAATCCCAAAACACATTCTGCATATTTCAACAGCATGGCTTTGTAGTAAAAGTCCAGTTGCTGAATTGGACCAATGCAGTCCCACTGAAAATATTTGCCACACAATCAAATGTAAAATATGACAAAGGATACTCTGAAGTGTTGAGCAGCTGATATCCTAGATCAAGCAATAATGGGAGAACACTTGCCTTTGTGCTATTTTCATTTCAACATTTGCTTTTATCCCTCCATCCATCCTTGCAAGGGTTGGGGGGGGGGGTTGAGTTGCCAGTTTATTACAGAGCTGACATAGAGACAACCATTCACACTCACATTCATGCCTATGGGCTATTTAGAGTGACCAATTCACCTAACCCCCAGTGCATGTTTTTGCTTGTGGGAGGAAGCCGGAGAACCCGGAGAGAACCCACGCAGACACGGGGAGAACATGCAAACTCCACACAGAAAGGCCCCACCACCCGGTGTTGGTATCGAACCCAGGCACGAGTGCTACCCATGCACCACCGTGTCGCCCCATTTTCAGTTCACTTTTTAAAATAATGTATATATTTATGGTATGGCAACCCCCTTAAAATATATATCAATTTTTTAAAGAATAAAAATACTTTAATTCTGCACTTTTCTAAACACTTTTTAAAAAATATTTGTTTTACTGAATATACACGAGTAAAGCCAACATTTGTTCACCATAGTGTGAAATACAGTGTTTCATATTAAACAGAAGACACTTACCGGTAATTTATATTTATTTACTTTTTAAAATGAATCTTATCAAGGATAAAGTCTAACTTTAATCAGACTATTGCCTTTGTACACTATGTATATGACACCAGAAATACATCCAAGATTGACAGCATGCTGTGATCAAAATGAACGACCTTGCAAACATTCTGTAAACAAAATGTTCTAATCAAATGAGTTTTGTTGCTGTCATGTGAGTTTTGCATATGAGTCGCCCACATAAGGCCAGGTTGAGGTGCTGTATAATTACACTTAGTTTACAGCAATTCTCTGTAGTTTCATTTCATGAATAATCCAGCATTATGATCAGCAGGTAGGCAAGCTGTGGGCAAATCCACAAACAATATTATCAACCCACACGCCATCATGCAATCACTGGGTTTTATGGTATTAGTGGGGAACATATATCTGCTGTGATGAACTGTGAAGAGTGATATCTGACCATTTAAAAACACCTACACTCCCACCAGCAGAGTCTAATGCACTTGAGGCTCCAGGGAGAAGCAAAGTCACTCCATTTATTAATGATATCACTTGAGCTCAATATCAGTTTAAAACCCTGAAAATGGATACGAGGTTGTGCAGGATGAAAGAGGCAAACAGTTCTATAAATCCTTTCACTTCCTGGAAATGTTGTTGGTATCAAAGAGCTTTCTGAGACTGCAGGCATGTCTGTAAATCATAGAGAGAGTAGCAGAGCTGTTATAATTGCTTTGCAATGCCTGTGATGCCCTGCTGGATTATCCATGTCATAGCTTATTGCTTTTTTATAGTTAAGTGCCCCATAAAAACAGCATCGATACATGACCATTGATTTGTGCACAGCTCAGTAAGCTCCGCAGATGGTGAACATACACACTCTTACAGGTGCACGAGCATGCAGACACACGCACATGCCAAGAAATGGGAGGAAAAAGAGTCACATGGACAAGAAGGTGTCAGCATCTAATCTGCCTGCCCGAGACACACACATGCCTTCTGAGACAGAAGGATGAATAAATGCATGTGTCCAGATGGGCAAGAGAGGAGGCAAGAGGAGAGACTGAAAAAGAAGGGGAGGTGGAGGTTGGTGGGGAGATGAAGAGCCCACATGCTGCTGGATGCTGCATGGTGCTGATTTTGAAACGTAGCTGTAACACATTTATTGTCCTTGGTGAGTAAATGTGTGCGGGTGCAAATATTTGTGACAGTGTTTGTAGTGTGGAGCTTTCCTTGCATTAGCTTAACCCGGTTTCCAATATCCTGGCTGGTGACACACAGTCGCACCACCACCACCACACACAGACACAATGCACAGGCTTATCAGAGACAGCAGAACACTCCTCTGATTAATAAGCTATGGCACTGCAGTCACAAGCCAAAAGAATTCACTCTGACCAAATCTGGATGGCTCTAGGCTGCAAACCCATCCAAAAATGAAAAATAGAATAAACAGAACATTGACTGTGCTCCTCCTAAATTAAAGATGATTTTAGCCCTGATAAGCCTTTGGAAGACCAGATCAAATCAAACCAGCCTAGGTTGTCCTATTTAGTCTGTTAGAACCAAGTTATTTTCCAAAAGCTGCTCACTCTTCTACTGCTTCTTTATCATGAAAACCTCCAGCATGAATCTCAGCTATTATTCAATTGCCAGTGAAGCATTAAGTATTAATTGTTTTGTCTGAGCAAGGGCCAATCCCCTCACCATAAAGGAATAGATGTTGTTCATTACTGTCACAGAGCTGTCTTCATTACAGAGACATGATCTTACAGTATTGTGTCATACTGTGTGCATCCAGTGAGGGTTTATCTTTGGCTGTAGCTCGTAGTTCTACATGTCTGGTGTTCCTCTGTGTCACATCATAAGCCGTCTAGGGCAATCAATCAAAAGAACCCTTTGTGCCTCACAAAAAGCCAATGAGCTGCATCAATAACCTAAGCCTGCACCCCCTAACCATGAATACCCCCTTAATAAAACAATCTCTTATGACAACACCAGCTAAGAAGTCAGGAGAAAAATGAAAAAGTACGTATAGAGACAGACGGGTCCACACTCCCATGAGATAACAGAATAAAATGAAAGAATAAAAGCGTACACACACTGATCAATGTGATGCTTTTTGTCCTTTGCATGTAAGCTGACGCTCTATACAAAAGGGCACTAGCCGACTGTAACCCATTCACTCTAATTCCCATCCCCCCAAAGATGCAACAAGAGAAAGCAATGGGAAGAAATAATAGCCACATTCACTCCCTCAAAACATCACACATGCAAGAAATGCAGTAATGCCCTCCCTCAAGCAGCCTTCATTTCCATTAAGACAACACATCACTCCCCGATCTCTATTAACCCAGGGACCCAAGCCATCCTGAGCTAGCACTAGCTGGAACACTTTGCACCAAAAACAGTGTGTTCATCACTTGGCCTCCCACTACTGCCATTAACTCTGTGCTGAGACCATTATTTAAACACTGAAAGCAGAGTGAGTAATTTCAAGCAACGCAGTGCCAGCAACGTCTATTCTATTCTATGGCCGCAGCTGCAGTGTGTAGTCTGGAATCTGTCGAGGGGCCAGTAAGTGACGCTCCATTGAGCCTCCACAAACAACACAAGACAGAAATGAACCACTATGGCAGGAGAAAAGGGGGAATGTTTTTCCTCTAAAAGAAAGAAGATGGATGACACAGCAATCTAGAGAGGGAGGAGTGGACAGAGAGGGAGACAATAGAAAAGGGAATTAGAGACAATGAGAGAAAAAAGGGAAGGGTTATGATTTATCGTGTTTATAAGAAAACACATCATTAGCCAGCTGTACTGAGTGAGAAAGGAGAAAGAGAGGAATCCTTGCCAAACCTGCCTCTTTACCTTCCTGTAGCAACACAAAAGATGCACGTGACCCTTAATCCATAGCCTTTCCACTCACTGTGAGTCACATGGATCCCCCCTACCTGAGAAATCTCTGATGCTCTTGCCCACACGCACACATACACAGCTCTGTGCATCCCTTCCCCACAGAGCACATCATCCACCTTAACAACAACAACAACAGGGATATTTACAGCCAGGCCCCCCAGGAGGCCAAGATTCTTGTCACGAAGCCGGCCCTTACAGAGCATACTGTAGGTGACTTCAGTGATCACTGCCAGTCTGAGCGAGGACAGGTATTCTAGGCATGAACAGGAAGCAAGACGCTGCTGTGAATCTCAAGTCTGAGGCACTTCAGTCCTTGTGAAACAATAACAGAAGCCTGGCCTTTGACGTCAGTGGGGTCTTAAAGGCAGCCATGAGGCTGGAAATTAACAGGAGGTGGGCAGACCCTCTTCCTGTTGCTAGGAAGCTCCCAGTGTCTCATCTTTAGATTACTGAACGTGTTAAAAAAGGATTATTTAGAGAAGCAAAGCCTTATGAGTCCAATGGTGCGATGAGGACTGGTGATAATGATTTAGAGAAGCAGAGAGACAGAAATAGAATAAACTGATAATAGACTCAGTTGTCACATTCTCTGTACATCTCATGATGTATAGTTACCTCTACAGCGAGCTTATGGAACAAGCCATATTATTGTTAATTAACACCACACACAGTAGTAAATAACCTCTTTGTCTCTATAAAACTTTATTTATAGAGAACATTTTATTCTGATGTGCTGCACACAGTATGAGGTACAAGATCCAGCAAAAATGCTCTAGAAATTGGATAAAAATGTAAATTCAAACAGTCATATAAGTGAGTTAACAACAACATTAATGAAACTAAACTAAACTAAAGCACTAATTGGGGATGGCTGTGGCTCAGTAGGTGGAGCGTGTCATTCATGGACCAGAAGGTTGGAGTTTCAATCCCCAGCTCCTCAAGTCTGCAGTCTGGTGTCCTTGAGCAAGACACTGAAGTTGCTGTCAGTGACTGTTCATGGTGTGTGTGCCAGTGGGTGAACGGGAAGCAGTCTAAAGTGCTTTGAGTGCCATAGTGTGGAAAGGCACTATGTAAGTGCAAGACCATATACCATTTATTGAATAAGTAACAAATGTGGGTCAAAAACCTTTAAAACTTAGATTGAATATGGACAAACAGCAAACCAAACAAGGACTGCAAAACTTCACCCTGTCAATTGCATCCACAACGCTGAATTATTCCGATTGAAGCATACTCCCAGGGTTAGCATACACATCTGACAGTTACTATGTTCAAACCTGTGGTCAGGAACACCCATCAAATATAGCCAATTTAGAAATGAAATGAAATATTCTCTCAGTACTGGATCATCTATCAGATCAGCAAGAAATGGATCATGCTGACAGATATTGTCATGCAGTGTGTGTAGGGTTTCTTCAGAACTACAAGTGTCTAAATTTCAGAGGAAATCACAAAAATGTTACAAACCACCCTATCTTCCACTGGTGAACAGTTTAAAAACTATATAGAAGATCCTGAGGTGCATCTTCTGCAAAAAGACCTGATCTTGTGAAAAGTTGAAATGTGCTGGCTTTTGAGTTAAATGTGCTGGCTGACAGACAGACCCAACTGCAATACTCCATACAGGAAAGGGCCATAATAATACTTAATACTTCTGACTTGCCAGATGCATACAGATATTTTAGCACCTTCAACTGTAACTGAAATGGGTTTTCATCACTTTAGCAAGTTTCATCCTTTCAAATGACATCAGTCCAGTCAGTAATACCTTCTGTAGGAGGCCATCATCTACTACTGTAAATGATAGAGAAGAATATGTTCCTGGTGTACTGATACATTTAATTCTAGAATTTAACAGAAATTTCATGAGAAAGTTGACAGTGAGGAGGTCAAATGAGGAAGCAAGAATAGAGAGAAATAGAATGATGGCATGTGGACACCGAAAGACACATGGAATGACCAAAATGATACCAGTGTATCTCATGCTTAGTCTTGTCAAGACTAGCAAATTCCAGAGGAAGGGAAGCAATTCTTCGTAGATATTGTATATCTGCATCACCTGTGACCCATTGAAACAATAAGCAGCATCAGGTCAGCCTGTGACAATTACAAGTCAAACTGTGCACACAGAGGAAGGTCAACGTGGCTGCTAAGTCAGCAAACCTGTCGACTCTCCACTATCATGTTGATCCACACCAGGTGTCTGTGTAGCAGGTGTGTGAGTGTGTATGAACACTGGGTTGCGTTATAATGCAGTCTTTTTAGATAACTTAGCAGAAACCACTGACTGCATCAGTGTTTTATCTGCTGTGAGAAATGGAAAAAAATCTGATTATTAGAGGGCTAAAAGGCTGGCAGCCTCTCCCTAGAAGGACACATATGAACTCACAAATTCAACATCAGATCACACTAATCCAGTTCCATTAAAACACTAATAAGCATTTGTTACACATGACTGAAAACTGTCTTCATGGGAAAAATGTTTATTGTTAATAATGCATTAAATCAATTTTGCATTTTAAAATATCCCTAGCAGTTTAGACATTCCATACTAGCAATACAGTATGGAACATCTATAGATTCAACAACTAAGCAGAACTGCAATAGACCGAAGAGCAAATGTACAGTATCCATTACTGTATGTCAGATGCACACGTGATCAAACCCACCCTAAGTCAGCAGGAGATTTTTCATGGTGCAGGATTTTTGTTGGATTTGTCAGTGATATGGGAACCCAGTGTCCAACATATTCCTGATCCTGTCCTGTCCAGAGCTGTAGAACCAGTGGACTTCAACTTCATATCCATATATCCAAATACTGGAAATAGATATGGACATGTCAGTATGGGGATAGCCAGTGATTCCTCACTGGTGTTTGAGATACGTCATTTCTAAATACTTCAACAATGTATATTTAATGACAAAGTGTTCATGCATCGCTCCTCATGACAAATCCAAATCTGAAGTGCAAACAGAAGTTTATTACATGCAGTAAAGTGCAATATCCTCATGTATGTACAGTATATACACATGACTAGAATAATTTAGGCATCGGTAGAAAAATTTATTTGTTTCTAATGGTTTCAGTATTTTCATGGATTTCATGGTATTTGCATTTTTGTACAATGGTTTGGCTACGAGTTGGCACAGTTTTGAGTCACTGTGTGTAAGCTGTAACATCTGTGATGTAACTATGTTGTTGTGTCACTCCTTATGCATCACAAGTGCATCACAAAACAAAATGTGCTTTATTGAGTGAGAAAGTGCTTAGTGTTTTGCCAAATGAGTGATTGATTCATGAAGTCGGGCCACAGAGCATTAGGTCCAGAGTGCATCTTTTGAGTCACAGGTGTTTTTGCACTGGAGAGAAAAGGATTTTAAAGCATGAGATGAATAGAAATAATAATAATAATTATTATTATTATTTTTAAACAAACCAAGTTTGAGTACAAAGTGTATCTGTAGCTAGGAGGCAGAAGGTTTAACAGCTGTCTTTTTGCAGCCATGTCGTAGAGTTAAAACCTCTCCAGTCTCTGCTATGCTTTTCCAACCCTACAGGAAGGCTGCAACATTCCCAGTTTCAACTCTCTGTCTCTTTCCCCTTATCATTTATCTGCAAAGTCCAAAATGCATACAAATGTGGAATCTGCTTTACGTCGTTACTGCAATCATCATCACCACGTGTGCCCTGAAAGCTTGTTCCATGCATACCACTCTCGCTGACAGCCTTTAAGAACTGTTGTCCTCAATGAAAACACTAGAGTTGTGGACAAGAAAATTGTACAGCTACTCACATCAGTAATCAGTCGATTCAGTTTTGTGGGGGAATATCTCTGCACAAGCCGGCTGCTGATTTCAATAAGTAACTCAGCTGTGATTTATAGACTTAATCCCCCACAGGCAGCGTGTACAGCCAGCTCTAATGAAACACATTGGTTTGGATGTGATCTGAAGAGTCCAGATAGCAGCACCATGTGGAAAAGAACATATGGATCACTGAGCTCCTCTCCAACATTCCTGAACAATCTGGACAGGACATTGAGCGTTTTATCACCACCAAAGACTCGGTAGTTGCACCACAGAGACATCCAGCTGCTTGTTCCCAGTAGAATATGCATCCTATATGTTCTCAGGAAAAAACAGGAAAAGGCCTGCAGCTACCGTGAAGCTGTGTTCCCTGACTTTGTCACAATCACCACTGGACAGTCTTTGTCATACAGTCTGCAGTAGATCATAAGATTTCATTTAAACTCTGGAAACTATGCCACATTGTTTGGCAAACACGACACGATGACTGCACTCAATCTTACTGAGTCATTCCAATAATCTGTGATGATAACTAATGCATCTCATTTGCCTTAAAAAGGATCAGCATCATTTTTTTTGTGAGTCACTCTACCCATGAGCAAGAGGAGTCATTTGGCCTTGGTAAGTAGCTTAAAACTTGCTTCATGTGAGATCATCTGAGACTGGGTCATCAGTTCCACTTGAAACATTGGGACGGTAAATGGACTCCGTTTTAGTTACACTACACAATGCAGACTTTAGGAGAGGAGAAGAGGAAAGAAGAGAGGAAAGGAGACAGGGAAGAGAAGAGGAGGGTTAGAGAATTTGCCACTGTATTATGATGGATTGTACACTACTAGGAAAAATTTGGGACACTCCTTCTGCGTCAGTGGGTGTTCTTTATTGTTTATCATTTTCAACATTGTACATTAATTGTGAACTGTGAAAGACCACATATGGAATTCTGTAGCAAACATTAAAGTGTTAAACACGAACATGTTTTATATTTTAGATTGTCCAAAGTAGTCGCATTTCACTTTGATGACAGCTTTGCACACTCATGGCATTCTCTCATGAGGTAGTCGCCTGGAACACTGTTCAGTTCACAGGCGTGCAGAGGAAGGGTTGGTACAGAGTCAATAGCCCTATTAGTGCTTCTACAACTACTGTACAAATCAATATAATGGCAAGAAAAACTAAGACAGTCCATCATTCCTTTAAGAAATGAAGCTCCTTGAATCTGAAAAATGTCAAGAACTTTAACTGTGTCCCTAAAACCATCACGCGCTATGTTGAAAGTGGTTCTCAAGAGGACCGATGCCGGGAAAGGAAGACCAGCAGCTACCTCTATTGCATGAGGCAGGTTTATTAGAATTACCAACCTCAGAATCCACCAATTAAAGCACCTCAGACAATGTTTGATGGTTCAAATATGTCCCCAAGTGCAGTTGCCAAAGCCATCACACACTGTCTATAAATTGTTAGTTTCTGAGGCTGGTAATTCTAATAAACCTATGCTCTTGGCAAACCATGGAAAATACTTGAGATTTTCAGATTGACTGACCTTCATCTCTGAATGTAATGATGAACTGTCTTTACTTAACTCTTTGTACAGTAGTTGTAGTAGCACCAATTGGGCTATTGACTCTGACCCCACCGTTCCTCTGCACAAGACAACTGATGATTAAACATACATTAAGAAGTCAAGTAATGGTACAAATCAACTCTTGTCAAGTCACATGGAAAAGCATTCACCGTGAGAGCATTCATCCCAAGTAAATGGAATGCTTTTCCATGTGACTTCATTGTGAATCTGAGGAAAGAATGTCATGAATGTGCAAAGCTGTTCTAAATGTGGCTACTTTGG
>JAQQAE010006028.1:0-17053 GCA_029823295.1 Pseudamia nigra
AAAATTAAAAATGTGACATTTTTGGATGGTGCGCCTTATAATCCGGTGCGCCTTATAGTGCGGAAAATACGGTACCCTTTGACAACCAAGGTTTTACTTGTCTTGCGCATCATGAACAAATCACTTCTGTGTGATTTTGCAGCATCTGAGCCAAGCACCGTCAGGCAACCAATGGATGATTACTTACTTGTGGATTCATAGATTTAAAAAAATCAGGATAGCATCATGTTTTATTCACTTCTTATTACATAAATCCTGTGTTGGAGCCACAATTCCTCCTTTGCTTGAGTATTTCTGTAGCCCAGAAATGTCTAAGGGCTCCTAGTGCTGCATCAAGTGTCGTTTGCTCCTCTTGTCTTCAAGGTTTTCATCTGCAAAGCAGGCCCTCACACAGAAACAATGATGACCCAGTTCTGAGTTTGTCTCTGTCTTACAGCCAGCTCTCTACTGTCCTAATCACAGTCCCTCAGCTCCAAGAGCTGCTGCACTATGAAGACAGAGGGGTGGGGGGAGAAGACAAGGAGAGATAATAAAAAAACACACAGAAGGAGGGGGAAAGAAAGATGGAGATGTGGAAAGAAAGTCAGTGTGAGGGAAGGGAGAGAGAAAAAAGTGCTAATCTCCAAGGAGAAAGATAGGAAAGGATGACAAAAGGAAAGGATGTATGGATACTTACGTTCACAGATAGAAACAGTAAGAGAGCGAGAGAGATGGAAAAGGTTAAACCAAAGCACCTCCTCTGATTTGTTCCCTAAAGAGTGCAGATCTAAAGGCAAGATTGATTGTATGACAGGTTGCAGAAGAAGGAAATGGAGGCCTGATGCACCGTGCTCCTTCATCTGCACAGATGTCTCAGGAGATACAGGAAATCAGGTCATTCTGTTCATCATCAGGTGTGACTATACATTTGCTACCAGGGTTTTGGAACCCTGTTGTGCTTATGTAATATATCATAAACCCCCACACGTTTCAAGAAGCAACCGCAATATGCAAAAGCACATCATTCAGAGTAGAATTAGAATAAATGTTATTTATCCCTTCTGGGAAATTCATATTAGACAGATTGTTCTCTTTCTTGATGATGAGATGCTATGAAAATCCATATTAAGACGTTAGAGTGACATAAAAGGCAGGATGGTTATAGCCCTGGAAAACTGACTGGAATCACTGAGCTTTTCTTGGATGCATTTCTGTGAAAAGATGCATCTTCAGAGGGTTAATTTCACAGTTTTGTATCTTGATAATCTCCTAATACAGGCTACACTACAGTCCCAGCTATTTACTTTAAGTTTATTTCAAACATGCATGAGAGGACAAGAAAAATACAGTGTGACACATACATAAATCAGTGTGATGAGAAATAACATCTGTCTTCATGGGCTGCATTTTGACTTGTTGCATGACTTGTTAAAAGTGTGAAGAGGTATGATGTGTATGTGAAACTGTGCGATCGCTTTGAAAATCATGTGCACAGAATGCTGTTTACATCTGAGAAAGCATTTTTTATGCTAACCACATAAAATTACAAGAAGAAAAAACTGTTCTGTTTCAGTGATTTCACATTAATGTCACTCAGGTCTACTGTCCATGATGTAAGTGGACAGGAGAGTAAACAAGAGATAAATTGTGCACCTAGCATGAAAACAACTCTCCCAGACACCCTTATCATCAGGGTTAATGCCAGCTGGGGTCTGTAGGGAGAGGTTTGACCTTGCCTGTCTCTCCCCATATCTGGCACAGGACTCAGCAAAACACTGGATGATTGATAAAATATGAGATTTATTAGAAAAAAATCATTAAATGTCAGTAACTCAATTTAAGGAACAGGATGCCCTTTGAACAGCTGCTTTATGGACATTAAATGTAATGATAACAGACAGTAGATGTGAGCTGCCTAGCGCTGTGCTCTGTGTCTGGGGGAGGGGAGGTGTGAATGAGATAGAGGCAGTGGTCAAGGGTGCCAATGCTGAAGAGTTGGCACTGTGCAACCTGGTGTAGGGGGAGGGTGATTCTTTGCCTTGTAGTGTGCCTATTGGAGTAGCGGGACGTCATCTCAATGACTCCTAAGCTGTCTGTATTATGCTAAGTCATGTATCCTTGAGGGAACAAGACTTGGAATTGAAAGTCACACAAGGACAGAGATTTACAAGCCTTAAGTCCAGGATGACACACAGCTCTGCATCTGCATGTACTTGTTTTAATAGGTATATGCTTAAATTAATTAACAAATCAGTTTAGAATTAAGATTAGCAATATGATTTACAGCAACACACACAACTGGCATCTTTTGAATGCTTGGTTTAATGAGGTCATAAATATAGACATTTCTATAAACATGTGTTTGTGTTATCTGCCAATAGTGTCATTTCCACCATACCCTTGACATGAAGAGATGAATTGCACTCGCAGCTTATTTCTCCCTCCTTTCCAACCTTTACTCAAGGTGACCTTGTGTCTAACACAATTTACAGCTGAATGACATGTTTGCTGTTCATAGGCCTGCCAAGCTGCATCAACGGGGCCAGTGTTTTGACACATTGCTTAGTCAGTCTGTAGCACTAAATGGTACAATTCAGTGAGACAGAATTGTCTTTGCTTCCATATGTCTTCCATCTGCTTTGCTTACACTGATCATCTCTTTGTACAATGAGACTGCAGTGATGGTATGTATGGGTGGATAAACAAAGCATAGAAGACATTTCAGTGTGATCAACAGTCTCTAACTCTGCTTTATGCAAAATGAGAGCTGAAGTGCTGCACTGGGGTTATAAGTGGATTCTGAACTAAATGTACCTATACCCACACCTATAAAAAATGCGCTTCTGTTTTTCTTGTTTTTAATAGGGCTCTGTTCACTTCTCTTGTCATCTACATCACTGACAGTATTAGCTGCCCTGTGCCATCCTGTCCCCATGCTCCACCAACCAGTAGCTGATGATGTGAAATATTGATTTGCATGTCTAACCATATCACCACGCCTTGGCTTTGCTGTCAAGTTCATTTAGAGGAAGCCTCTTTAATGGCCCTTTGATGCCAAGCTAGTGGCACTAGCCAGAGCAGAGGTGCAGGAGGAGGGGAAGAAGTCCCTCGGAGCAGAAAATAAATAAGCAAATAAGAATGAAAAAAACTGTTAAGATGTTCTCATTATCTAGTATCACATTTAAAATCAAAAACATGCTGGCTGTGATGGAATAATAAAGTATTGTATTTGGTGCATAAACCTGCAGCTATTCATGCAAAAGAAATAGGTTGTATGGTGCATCAAATGAGGTTGTACACTATATTTCCCAATTAGTCATTTCAGCATGGATACACACTTCTGCTTCATATAAACAGCCAGCAGCCTTGCCTCAACAGGCACACACAAAGACATGATCCCAAATGAATACACAGAGAATGAAACACATACGCATGCTGAGCAAGTAACACTGGTTCATAAGTTGATTCAGAGACAGCATGGCCTTTGCAGAAAGCAGGAGGTAAAAGGTTACTCTCCTTTCACAGAGTAAAGCCCAGTGTTACATTCTTGGTTCAATGGTCTACAGACAGATTTTAAGCTGAAAAAAGAACCATATAAGACTATCAGATAACAAGGTGACCTTTTCATGTGAGAATCTAAATGACAAATTGATGCTAATGTCAATGCTACCCTTAGTTTTTTCCCCGAACAGCCAGGCTTCATTTCAGTTTTCCAAAGAATGACTGCAGACCAGACTGAACGACTCATAGACGGTGAAACTTTCACAGACATCATCTCCTGTTGATAGCTGATGGGTTTGTTTTCCATCTTTTTTCACCCTCAGTGGATTTTGGAGGCTGCTTCAGTCAGACAGCGATAGTTCATCATGAAGTGAATGAAACCACTGGCCTTTATTCTCCCTGCCATGGTCCCTGACATTGTCTGAATTCTAGAGTGAAGAAGAAATCTGCTGAGACAACAGAGGGAATGAGACAGTGTGAGCCCAAAGAAGGGCACAAAAAGAAGTTAGACAGGCACAGTCAAGGGACAGAATGAAGGAGAAAGGCCACATCATCATCAATAATCCACAGAATCCAAAAACCCCCTTGTGCCACTGTCTGGGGTCTTGAAAAATACACCACTACATAAAAGCCAAGGCATTCTCTGTGCCATCCTGAAGTGTGCAGAGAAGTGACTCACAACATTCATATGAACTGGAAGAAGCCTATTTAAACACAGCCATGCTAGAGCAGATAATGCAGGAGGCATTGTGGGTTAGACTGATTATTGAAGACGATGAAGGGAGTGTTGGAATGAGTAAAGCTTGGTCTTCATTTTGCTTTCAGTGTGAAATCCAGAGTCTTTATTGTTATAATGTCATTAGCACATCCTGTGTCCCACTTCTGACGATTTGCATCATCCTTCCTAAAACCACGTTTATTTATTTCTCTGCATGAAAAATATAGGTCATGCATTCTTACAGACCATGCATTTTTAATAGTTTTGCAGCTTTAATTCAAATGTCTGCATGCAGTCCCTGTGAGCCAACCTGCCACAGACGCTGGGTATGAATTAAACACAAACAACACACAAGAGGCACAGCAGCAACAGGGTGTCTTTTCAAAAGCCCGGGGTGCTGACAAATATCCTTGCTAATATGTCTGTGGTTTGTTAAAAAAAAATCTCTATTCAAAGTGCAGCCAGTAATATTCAAGGTGCAGGGAGGACAAAAATCTGTACTTAATATTGGTGATTATTCGCATGTCCTTCTTCACAGAGGACATGCCGCTCTTGGTGGAAGGCATTTTGCATAACAGCATCAGGCAAAAAGTAAACAAATAGGAATTCAAATATCCACAGAAACCCAAATACACCCTATTGATCACCTGGACACAAGGGCAGAGATGAACTATATGACAAGAATAATTTTGAGCCCCAGCTGCTGATTCAACCCCTGCTCATACTGATCAGTGCAGGACTATTTCTAGAAAACATCCCAGAGGCTGTGACTGTCCTTTAACCTCCCACAACATGCTCTACCATTTCCACTCTACTGTCTATCACTTAAGTACCCTTTAAGTGTCTTACATCACTGTAATTGTATGCTACTTGTGTTTACAAATCTTTGGTTAAAACTCACTTTCCAAGATAAAAAAACATGGCTGCAGGATTTGCTGAACAATGCATCTAATCATCTTTTATTTTACATGCTTTACACAGTACACCTCACTGACTAGCATGACGGAATCCAATATATCACCATATGCAAAATGGGCCTTTCAGTTGTATTTGTGATTTTATAACTATATGGGGTGATACTGACATGGTGTGCTAAAAAAGGAAAGAGGGAAAAACCTTTTTTGCAATTGATCAGAAATGATACTGTGTAAATGGTGTACTAAATGAGCAATGAACATTTGGGTGGCTGAGGGAAGAATCCATTGGAATATGGTGAAATTGTGGATCCTAAATGTTCTGCTTGAAAACGGGGGTTTTTGTCCACAACTTTGCTACTATGAGGCCACTTAACGTTAAGTGCTTCTCAGATGATAAAGCAAAAAACAAAATGGCAGCAAGGTGAAGATGTTGTTACAGGAATTCTTTGATTTTTCTCTTTATTACTCGTCTTACTGTACGTCAGTAATTTGCACCTGCAGTTCATCGACCACCATTTTCCCCTGATGGTTAAAACCGGATGAATCACACAGATGTCAGGTGTATTTCAGTTCTCCAGAACAAACAAGGTTTGTCCTTAGATTCACATGTAAATTAAATGACTGAGGCATGTTCATTTATATTCAACCTTTATTTTTAGCATCTTCATGTAGAAATCTCATTGCTGATGGCTAAAATACCCTAAATGAAATGTAGCTGTTAGTAGTGCTGGAAAACAGTACGACAGACAGGTCCCTCAGCTGAATGGAGCCGTAGTATTATATCATGAATGCATTAAGTGGGAAAAATCAATAAATGTCTACTCTGTCAGCCTGTCAGACCGGAAAAACACTTTTTTCATTTCATGCTCTGTCTATAAATAAAATTGCTAAGAGAACAGAATTTAACCATGGTTAAGACAGAAGGAACAGTGATTCTCTGTGTGCAGCCACAATCTTTGCCCACTCTGCTGCACCTCCAGTTTTTGGTGAACATGTGATTATAAAATACCCTAAGTGCAACTGATACCTTCATTCCTCCATCTTAAAATCTGGTACGGTGGGCTTTTCTTTTCGGTGAGGAAGATATGAGACAAAATAAACAAATACCTTTTGTTAAAATAATCAAACTGCATAGTACGGTTAACTTAAATTGAAGGATGGAGTATGCAGCATGACTGATAATTAAGTTATACTGTATCTTGCGTCATTCTTGTGAGTGCATTATAATATACATCTCACACAATGGCTTTTCATCTAGCACCTTTCACAGTTATTACATATGAGTTAGTCATAATTATTAACATAAATATGATAACTGTCTCAATTCAGCTTCATAAAAGTAGAAGAAAGGTCATATTTCTATCATTTATTTCCACATCATCTTCTGAGATTGGACTGGAGCTTAATGTTTTACTGCAAATACTGCTACAATTTAATGACACCCCAGAGAAGAACTAGGGCCACCTAGGTGCTCTATTTTTATTAGGACCAGTCATTATCTCTCATTCCTTTGTATGTTCCAAGTATTAATTATGTCAAATCTGCCCTGTTACCCCATACACAGTTCAAAAAGTTCAAAGAATGAAATTTGTATGTATTTGCTCATCATCATTAGATGTGTTACATATGTACAGTATAATTACACTATAGTTTGATTAAAATGACCAGAGGATGACAATCATTATAATTACTATATGTATGACACTTAATCGTCAACTAGATTGTTAGTATTGTGACACCCCACAGCATCGAGCACAGGTAAGGCTTTCTTTCTTTGTCAGAAAATAGACATATAAGTCAAACATACGTTTTACCTAAATAATGGGACATTTTTAGTTTGCTGCATAATTAAGATGGAAAGCAATCGTGATATTGACAATGTCAGCATTAGTACAGTATATACAGTAGTTGACAGAGCACAGCAACAGAAAAAAAACAAGGAGGCAAAGAGCAGCTGAGAATGAAAATGTACAAATTGCTCATCTACAGTAAAAGTGACTATATAGTAACTCTTAAATGCACAGAGAAAGTGAAGGGATGGTCACACCATATCATGATTTTAGTTTATTATTTTATTGTGGTTTTGTATATTATTTCTCAGTTTGTTCACTTGTAGATATTTTCTTGCATGTTTGATCATTGTTCAGTGTTTTTTTTTTAGTTTTGTTAATTAACTTGATTATTTTTCATTATTTTGTTGATTTTTGTTCAATTTCTTGATTGTATTTGTTATTTTTATTATTATATAATTTTTTTATTTTTATTTTTTAATATTTTAATATTTTTAACTATTTTGTTCATTTCGACTACTTAGGGTTTTGTTTATTTAATTTATGATTTCACACATTTGTACAATTTCAACCTTTTTTACTCCTGCTCATTGAGCTGTGGTCAATTGTAACTGAGTGGAAGTACTTTTTTTAAAATCACAAATACTCTCAGAAATACATATTTTGGAAAAAAAAAAACAAAGAGAATTCAAGTACATGGAGTAAATGTACTTCAGTACTGCTCACTTCTGGTCACAACACACATGAAAAACAGCTAAAACCAAAGGAAGTAATATTGTGATACAATCATTCGTTTTCATTTCTTACAGCATCACTTTCCTACATTACAGCTTTTATCATGGATGCGTTAGGCTGTGGTATTTGGTATAATATTACTGATGTTGGTATTTTAAAATACAGTGACAGTATTAATATCCTTAATACTGTATCTAGAGAAGTAGAAGCTAGGTTCCTAAGCAGGACTGAGATAACAGCAGTTATTTGGGTATATTTGTGCTTTCTCAGCTCTGAGAGAGCACATTATGCATCACAGAGAAGCAGCATCAGAGTACTCACTGTTCTGATACGGTTTCTTTGTGATTCAAACAAGAACACATTTTTGTTTTCTACACAAAGTGTAATTCAAATATTTTACCTTTATTGGGAATACTAGAGTTAGGTAGATTTTGATTGGAAGCCTTGCTTCTTCCAGACAGCATGGTGCTCAGCACATGTAGCTTCCCAGCTGTTCTATAAGCACAATCAGGTTTAAGCCAGCTGGGTTCACAATTTATCAGGTTACTGTATAATGTCATTATATCAAAAGTTAGTGGGAGCAGCTGGAGAGAGACACCAGGAAGAGGATGGAGAGAGACTGCACTGATGAAGCATAACACTGATGCTTTGGTGACTCACTGTTACGTATGTGTCTATCAGTCTGAAAGTGGAACAGAGCATCATCTACTCAAAATCCTTCACAGGAGAAGCTTTCTTTAGGTCTTTGGACCAACCTGTTTGTAACTTTACTATAGAATTATGCATACAGGTATTTATAGACATACAATGGTACTTGGGATTTCTAGTATAAATCAGTGATGTCCATAAAGACATGAATGAATTATGATGCACTGTGAACTGTAGTATTATTTTCATTTACTTTGCTAACCTTTATTCCAGATTTAGCCACAATGTTTGTTCAATTGCTAGTTATGAATTTGTTATAATTATACTCTGTTGAATGTCAAGATACGTGTAAAGCTAAATCCTACGTTATTGCATGTTTCAGTGCATTATTATATCTAACCCTGTCATAATGCAAGGTCATGAGTAGCCAATGTTTCTCATACTGATAATTTTACATTCATACACAATGATTAAAATACTTCAGTTTATGACAATGATGTATTTCTTTTTTGTGTGGGATCATGTGTGTCAAATATGCATGAGACTGTGTGGACAAGTATGCATGTGTGTATACGTTTCATCTCAGTGAGTGCTGCAGTGAAACAGCAGAGCTGACAAGCGTGCCATCGGCCCTCGGTGGCACATCAGGGACAGCTGGATGTTGTCAGGCAGCCATAATGCTGATGGAAACGGTCTGATTGCAGCCCACAGGCCCCTCCCTCTTATAAATCAGCTTCACAGCACTTGGGTGGAATACAGCAGTGACAGGCTGTGCCACACCTACGGTAGATTACAGGAAACCCTGCAGAAAACACTGTGTGCAAATGTTTGTACACTGGGCAGGGCATTTCACATATCTTAATTGAACTCTATAGCATGCCTTTGCTGTAAATACATGATTGCAGACTGATATACAACAAAAAATATAAGTTCAATCTTTGACATAATAATACTGGCTAAAACAGTATTCTATTCTTCTACCGTAACAAGTATGTGCAGTCTATTCAAATGACATGTTGAGTGTGAGCTGCCAGGCATTTACACCATACACATGGACTGCTCTGCTGTCAGACATATCTGAAATTAGAAAGCAAAACTCTAACATTCAGCTCCCAGCACTGTCAGTCTAATTAGTCAGCACTGGCTCCTCTTCTGAGAGAAATTAAGATGTCAGCTTTTGAATAGATTATTTTGGGCCAAGGGTGGCAATGGATTTGTAGATATAAGCATTTCCAAGGATAGGGCAGGAGTCACATATTATCAGGCCATAAGAAAATCTATGAAAATGCTTTAATGTGCATTAGCGTGAATGGCCACACATACAGAAATGTTGTGAGATGATGTGAGATGATACATCAGTGTTACCAACTAGATTCACAGTCTTTTTAAGGTCCTATACTAAGTAAAAGACTGTGAAACATGGTTTACTGGCGTTGACCACTCTTACTTCCGATGACCTCACAGAAAAATCTGTTTAATTAAAACTAACTACCATCCATCATTCACTGCTGACCTTTTAACAAAGTTTATTCAAATTAATTGGGCTGAGAAATTACAAGATGCCCCGGGGCTTAGCACACTCAACAAGGAAAGAAAACAATCTTTGAGTTGCCAGTCTAATTGGCACTGTGCATACAATATGTTTGATTTACATCCATGCAAAGGTTAGTGTCAATTTGTCTATAATGACATTCCTCCTCTTGTAGATGCAGGTGGTTTGGAAGCATTAGACTCTCAGCATGAGAAAGAATCAAATATTCATCTGTCAAAATGACTAGAATAACTGTTTAGGATCACGTGTACTTGTGGAAAACAATGTCTGGTTGAATAACATAGTACTTTTAGTTTATAGTATACAGATGATGCCACAAATTGAAATGCAAAATGTGGGTCATTTTTTAATTAAATGCCCACTGACCAATTTTAACAGTAAGACTGTGGGATTTTGTGGTGAGCAGCCGAAAGGAGAAGAAGGAGAAGTTGTCTGTTGTTTTTTGTTTTCTTTTTTGTGGCTTCAGAGTTGACTCACTCCATCTCTATGGATCTCTATGGATAAAATTTTCTTTTGTGATATCTTAAACATATTTTAAATTAATAATAAATATAATCTTGTCTTTGGTAAAGTCATACACAGTAGGATAAGTTTCAAAGGTCAGTTTGTCTATAGTTTAAAATAGTGATTTATTTTATCTTTGCCAGGGGGAACACACTTAAAGATAGCATTACATGTGGTGAGATGGACAGACAAATCAGCAGATTCTGCTACAGTAATCTCTTGCGACAGGTTTAGTGCTTCAGTTGTCACAACACAATAAATACTGCAAACATTGGCTCACTACCAAAAATATGTTTTGAGACAAAACCCTCAATGTGAGCAAATAAAAACACATTTAATAAAAATAAAAACCAAAAATAACCACTCCCTATATGGTATGATGTTATTATTGTGATTTATTGTCACAGTTAAAAAAAAGAATGAAAGGCTCTTTAAAGGTGCTATCATATTATCTTGATTAGTGTCATTTGGTATATGTTGCTGATAATAAAATTGGAAAAGGTCAGATTTCGCCCCCATGGGACTGTGATGCAGCTTTGGATAAATCAAGAGAAATTAGCTGTGAGAAGGTTAAACCATCCACTCCCATCCCAGCAGTAGGTAATTAGTGTAAATGAATAAATCTAGGTGGTCATGGCATACAGTAGATTCAAATTGCTGTGAAAAATTTAAATGTTAATGCAGTGTCAGAGATTAAACTGAGGGAAGGAGAAGGGAGGAGGTCTGGGGTAGAAAGGGATTAAGAATCAGCTTTGAAGGGCTTTTCCCATGTGCTCCACAGAACGATATCACACTTTTTGCTTTCGCTCACTTCAGAAAACCCAATCTCTTCTCTGACCTTCTCCTGCCCAGCAGTTTCTATTGATTAACATGCTCCCACACACACCCACATATGCAATTTCATGTAACCAAATGGAACATTGTGGCTGCAGGAAAGCATCCGTGCTGCATGCTGTACAACTCCCAGCATCTGAAAACAATAAAACTGGCGGCATCATAAGATAAATAGATCCAATAAATAAATCTTAAAGCATGTGAAACAAACCATGAAATAATCTCTGTTAACACTCAGCAATAATAATTGTCTGTTGTTGTTCAACATGTTTATGATAGGTTTATTGTTCTCTATCACTCTGTGTGCCTCTCTCTCTTTGTATAAATGTCATGGATATGATCTAGACAGCTGAGCACATCATTCTCTTCTTCATTCTGTTTTATTAAGACAGTAAGGAGGCGTCCCACACCTCCCTTGACAAAAGGACCCTCATTACAAACTATCTCTATATCTCTCATCCATCTGTCTGCTCGCTTTCTCCTCTCTCTCTACTCTCTCTCTCTCTCTCTCTTTCCACTCTTTCTGTTTCTTTGTTTTCTGTAGCCCACATGTGCCTGGTAAGCACTCTACTCCTTTGGGGCTTCTTTCATGCAGCTTGAACACATAAGGAGTCTATTTAAATGCTCATATACATTTTTGTCACAGTCCAAGACAATATAAGTCTTACTGTAATGTGATGTTAAAAATGTATAAGCTGAGGGTAAAATACACATTATGTCTGGGATTCTTCGACAACTGTACCAATTCTTGGATCTGCACAGGATGCAGATACGTATGTTAAATCACATCACAGAATGAATCATATGGCAAGCTTTTCCAGCTTCAGTGGGACTGAAACAACTTTGTCAACAACTTGCTTCCCATTTTTTAGTTCTACCACCATAGCATGAGACTATACTGCAGGATTATCCGTGTGTGATGTAGGGTTCAGAGCACTGTGGTTTTATTTTCCAAATATCAGCTGACTTTGCTGTCAAGTGCCTGCAGTCTGGTTGACATTATGCTAATCGGGGAGTTCATCTGCTGTGATATTTGGTTGGAAGGAAAACCTGCATATTTTACAAAACCCTGTCCCTAGTTCAAACATTTTACAAATAATAACTGGTAGCACATTTGAATTTATGATATACAGAAGATGAACTCACAGATGCAGAACAAAATGGTAATTAGTGAGATAATATAACCGCAGAAACAAAGGAAATGACACTGAATGAATTACCAGAAGAAAGTCCAAAATGGAGAGATAAATGAAAAAAAATGGGAATTTATCTTGTCAGCCTGATACATTCACTATCATTATGCTTAACCGAAATATTTTTGACGCATTTTTAATTCTGCATACACTGGGTTTTCTGCTCCTACCAGCACTAAAAACACCATGGTTTTGGAGACTATGGTGGTCTGGGAGCATAGTCCTGACCTGATATCAAAACTCACATCAACAGGGCATTCGGTGTTTCTACTGCAGAGCAGTCTTAGTCATCTCTGCTAAATCTAAATGTGATCTGCTGTCTCTAGGCACATTTGGCAGAGTGATCAATGCCATTTATCTAATTTAGTACATTTCACATCAGCAATTTTAATGAACAGTAAGTAGTGTTTTAACACTGTCATAATTTTTTGAAGAAGCACATTCATCCAGGCTTTAGTTTAAGTTGACTGCCAAATGTATCTGGAATTTATGAATCACATATTGTTCTGAGGGATATGAGAATGAAACATAAAATAACAAAGTTACTGGAGGTCGTATATCCAGTGTGGAACAGGACAAAACTCCAGAGTCTGTGATTGAATCTTACCGGTAGTAGTTACTGCTCAAGCTTCTCTACCGAAATGCCATTCAAAGAAAACCTTTGCAGACAATGCAGGAATGTCTGATTTATCCAAAGTATTCATTTTGCCTTTTAGAAATGTTGCCGGGTAAATTTAAGCATTTCTAAATTGGGCATTTAGCAACTTTGGTGGTTTATCTGAACCCCTTTGTGGTTGAGAAATAAGAAAGTTAAAATCACTTTTATTATCTCACTTAACTCTTACAACAGCTGAGCTATCATTTCCATAACAGTTAGTCAGTTCTTTTGGCCAGAGCGTACTTCTTTGTTGAGTCAGTGTGTACTTAAAGCCTCTGTTGTCTGCTCTGATGGCTGGGTTTTGCAGAAATAAAACTGTTCTGAGGATATACTTTGGTCGGGAGTCATTTTAATATACAGTATATCATGAAATACCATACAGTATGTCACTTTCTACAGTGTGTTTTGTGAACTAATTCACGTGCACCTCTTCTAAACAACACACTTTTACAAGTCTTCATGTGCTGATGCTTGGTCATGTCCCCAGTCATCACATCATGACATGGAGAGACCCAGCGCACATCATAATATAAAAAACCAGGAAAGTCCAACAGACACAGGCAATCACTATAGTAAGAGTTCACCAGTGGTGCTATTTTTTTTGGCTTAAAAAGTACTAACTGCTAGGAAAATGTAGTTTGTCTGGGGGTTCCTTAGGATCAGGGGAACAGGTCAGGGTGAGGATTAGACACACAATGTACAAAAATAAACTCCTTGAAGTTGGGGTAGTCTCCCACATGGAAGTCTGTGTGTTTGGTGCACCTACAGTACACTTGAGCTGCAAGCTTCAACATCATGTGGCAAGGTGCTGCCTTGTGCATCACAGACTGGAACACAATGTGACGACTTGGGACATGACCAAGACTCACTACTGTATATGATGACGTGTGGTGTGAAGTTAATGATAAGTTTGAGTATTTTATCTGTGTCTGTTTCTTTCACTCTTTGCACCAGAACACACTATTTAAGCACCACGTTTGATACATCTATTTAGACCCTTCTAGTTACTGAAATCTATGTTGTGGTTTCTATAACATTACCATGGAGCTCATAATAGGACTAGTGATACAAAAACAGAGGGTAAAACAAAGCAAAAGCAGATAATCATGACACAAAAACACAGACTAGAAAACCTAAAAGTAAAAATAACCAAATAACAGTTGTGTAAAAACACACAAAGGCTGCAACTCATTTGCATTTTAGTTCTAACTTTGGGCCAGTTAAGAAGTTTGAGATAGAGATATAGTGAGTATATACAGTACCTGTCTTAACAATATCAGACAAATAAGGTGGGACTATCTCATTCAGTGATTGGTAACAATGTGATAAATAATTCACTGATGTATAGATAATAATGTGGAGAAATGTGAATAATGCTGCTACATTCTGTACAAGCTGTGGCTGGAGGGGACAAAATTATTTTCTGTTCTGACTTTGACACAGTGGTACTACAACTAACGAACACTTCTGGTAACAAAAAATCCAGGTAACAAAGAATAAATCGGGCAAAATTTTGTTCTGGCTAACAGGAAAAATTCGGGTAACACAAGAGATAGACCCGGAAGTGAACTATCGTCCGGATGTAAACAGTCAACACAATAACACGTGAAAGCTCCCATGGGATGTAATAGGCTGAATGCTAACCACGAGTAGCTCAATGTCTCTGCTACAGAGCTGCCTGCTCTGTTAGTTTACAACGGCAGAAGCTCCAGGTCCAGTGTTGTGGTGTTAGCCAGTTCCAGAGTGCTATTAGCTTACAACGGCAGAAGCTCTGGGTGCAGCATTGTGTTGTTTGCCGGCTCCGGAGTGTTGCTAGCTTTTCCAGCAACACTGGACCCGGAGCTTCCGCTGTTGTAAGCTAACAACACTCTGCAGCCAGCTAACACCACAACGCTGGCCCCGGAGCTTCCACCATTGTAAGCTAACAACACAACCGAAGCCAGCTAACAACACAGCCGGAGCTATATTCTTAGCCGTAGCTAACAACAGTAGCTGTAAACACGCTGGAGCTGTGCTTACAGCTATGGACGTCTGCAGGACGTTGCACCGAAAAACACACCGCAGACAGAGACCCAGTGTCCACTGACACATGCTGCAGGAAGACATTCATCACTGCTAAGTTATAAGCCAAGGTACACAAGAATACATTCTAAATCATTTTTAGAACAAATTTCATGCATTCTGTTTCAGATAATTAACATAACTTGTTTTTCCAATAATAATAACAACGAATAAATGTGCACGCAGGGGTGTGTAATTCATACTTTATGTGGGAGTTTTCATGGGTCCAGAACAGATTAATTGGTTTTACATGTATTCCTATGGAAAAACTGGCACCGCCTAACGATTGTTTCGGCCAATGAACATGACACCAAAACGGATTAAATTCGTTAGCCGGAGTACCACTGTATTTGGACACGTCAGCCACATAACATCAGAGTTATACAAGTAATAACACCATTTGAAGTGTACAAGTGTAGTCTGCATAATTATGGAAATTGTATTAGCAAAAATAGAAATAGCTCTGCAAGACATCAGATCTGGTCTGTTTTATAGGAGGAGTGACCAAGGCTTGTTTACCAATTAGGTCTGACCCGAACCACTAATTCTGTGTTCATTCACATTCTTCACAACAGGGCTGTTCCCATATTGTTCTGAGTCTTGATCTCATATACATTTCTTCAAATCCTGCCTTTATGCAGGTCTCTGAAGAGTGTAACAGACCATTATTGAAGCAGCCTAGTATTAGAGGCCCTTAAGTCTAATTCCCTCTGTTTGGTATGCGAAATTATTCACTACTATATGTCTTGATCTGATTCACTCCTGTTTGCCTCATTAAAACTATTGCGTTGTTAATACAAACTCAAGATTTACTATATCCATTTCAAGTTCAAAACACTCTAGCACTTACTGAAACATTTGCAGTAATGTACTACATACACTGCCTGGCCAAAAAAAAGTCACTGCCTTTAACTTTGACTACAGCACACATTCGCTGTGGCCTCATTTCAATAAGCTTCTGCAATGTCACACCATGTATCTCCATCCAGAGTTGCATTGATTTTTTTGCCAAGATCTTATATTGATAATTTGCGAGTCGGACCACTGCGTAAAATCTTCTCCAGCACATACCAATTCCTGGGTTTCAGGTCCGGACTCTGTGTTGGCCAATCCAATCCATGTGTGAAAATGATGTCTCATATTCCCTGAACCTCTCTTTCACTACTTGGGCCTGATGAATCCTAGCATTGCCATCTTGGAAGAAAAAATCCATTGATGGAATTATCTGGCCATTCAGTATACTGTATTCATAGCCAAAATTGCGTCCCGGCTAACGAAAAAGTTTCGGGTTACAAATTTCATAACCCATAAAGTTTCGGTTTGCGCATTTTGTAATTTGGGTTATGCATTTTTTCACTTTTTGTTTCACCTATTTTTTTCACTTTTTTCACCAAAAATACTGCTTCATTTTGTGTTTTTGATCATAGGGCCTAAGAAAAATGGCTGTCTCCGTCTCATGCTCATCTGGTAAGTGTCTTTATAAATCAATAAATGTGCAGGTATGGGTGTAATACATGCATACTTTACATGGGAGTTTTCATGGGTCCAGAACAGATTAATTCATTTTATTTTACATGTATTCCTATGGAAAATCTCGCTCCGGCTAATGAATGATTCACCCAATGAACGTGACGCTGGAATGGATTAAATTCGTTCTGACTGAGGTGTCAGATGTTTTTCCTGGTGTCTGTTGTAGCCACTCCTCCAATTTGGGGGTTACTGCTCCGAGTGATCCAACGACCACCTGACCACCACTGTTGCCTTCACCCTCCAGGCCTTCTGCAGCTCTTCTCTGGGCCCCTGGTATTTCTCTCATTTCTCATGTTCCTTTTTCCTGATGTTGCCATCAGTTGGTATTGCTACAGTATGTCAACCACAACGGCTTCCCTCTGCTGTTTGTCCACCACCACAATGTCCGGTTGGTTTGCCATTACCATTCTGTCAGTCTGGATCTGGAAGTCCC
>JAQQAE010006029.1:0-17051 GCA_029823295.1 Pseudamia nigra
ATTGAACATCTGTGGAAGGAGCTGAAACATGGCGTCTGGAGAAGCAGCCTTCAAACCTGAGACAACTGGAGCAGTTTACTCATGAGGAGTGGAACAAAATACCCACTGAGAGGTGCACAAGTCTCATTGAAAGTTACATAAATCATTTGATTGCAGTGATTGACTCAAAAGGTTGTGCAACATAATATTAAATTAATGGTACCATCATTTTTGTCAAGGCCTGTTTTGTGATTTTGTTTTTTAAAATAATTCTCTTGAGCTACAATTCAAAAGCAATGTCTGATTTTCATTGGTCAATTTTCATAAATTTTTTTATTTATTATTACTTTTGTCAGATTAAAGTTATTTCTGTGACCATTGTGGGTTTTTCTGTCATGTACAGAGGGGACCAACAATTTTATCCATATCTGTTAAGTACTGTATATTCAGTTGAATTTAGGGATATACTGTAGGTTGAAAATGATTTGCACATCACTGTATTCTGTATCCCAACTTTATTGGAATTATGGTTTTAAAAAAAAGTCAGAAGCCAGAGTTTATTGCTCTACACTATCTGTCTGCACCCTTGTCCTTCTAAAGGTTGTACTTGTTTTCTGACATCAGCCTTGTTACTGCACTTACTCCGATCACAGCATGAGTTTGCCAAATGAGTCATTTTAATTGCCTGCACTTATTAACCTTTATTGTCATTTCTGTGGTGAGGTCACACTTTTGTTTACGTGTACTTCTATCCATACTATTTCCCTTATACTCTTAAAATTATGCAAAAAGTACAGATATTCGAAAAGGGCACATGAGAAAAAAGTAGCGGAAATGATAAATGTCTAAAACAAGAAGAGATGAAGGTAAACATGAGGGATCTGATTCAGGGTTTGGCAGGATCAGATGCATTTACACCGACCTGAGTGTATTAAAATGTGTGTTTCAGAAAGTAATTTCAATGATGGTTCTGACTTGGCAGGCTGAAGTTTGAAGTCAGGCAGGTGGGTAGATAGTCCAAGTCCCTCATGACACTGATTTGGACAGTAAATCTGTCCGAGTGTAGTTTGTTTTCACTGTATATTTACGGTTTTGTTTTAATGAGTATCGATTTGACACTGCTTTTAATTAACTTGCAGAGGAACAGTGCTCAGTGGGATTCTAATAAAAGTGTCTCATTGTGGTTTGTTGGATCTCCAGGTTCTGCAACTTAACTCCGACATCCTTCCACAGTACAAGCAGGAGGCCCCCAAGACCCCTCCCCACATCATCCTGCACTACTGCACCTTTAAGACCACGTGGGACTGGGTGATCCTCATCCTGACCTTCTACACGGCCATCATGGTGCCCTACAACGTCTCCTTCAAGACCAAGCAGAACAACATCGTGTGGCTGGTGCTGGACAGCGTGGTGGACGTCATCTTCCTCGTGGACATCGTCCTGAACTTCCACACCACCTTCGTCGGCCCCGGCGGCGAAGTCATCTCCGACCCCAAACTCATCCGAATGAACTACCTGAAGACGTGGTTTGTCATCGATCTGCTGTCCTGTTTACCCTACGACATCATCAACGCCTTTGAGAACGTAGACGAGGTGAGTTGAGATGTTCCCGAGCCCGCTGACCGTGTGCTGTATGTGTGCAGATGGTCTTACATACTGTTCCACCACAGACGCAGATCTGCTTTGTACATTTCTGAGTTTAAATCACCAAATGCATTTCTTGCCATGGACTGAATTGACCTGCTGAAAAATGTGGAAGTATTCAATGTGTGGAATATTCACACAAAAGTTTTTGGATAATTTTGCTAATTTTTGTTGATCTTGTCGATCCACTTGGCCAGTATTGCTCATTCGTGGAACAATTTGCTCGAGGAATATTTTGTTCACTGTTTTGTTCATTTGAATTACTTTTATAATTTTTGCTTCCTTTTTGTCAGACTGGAAGGTACTTTGCCCATATTTGTTCATTTTACTGATCAGTTTATTCATTTTGGGTTGATTTATTTTTGGTTGACTTATTTTGTGCATTTGTGCACAGTAAATCAAAAATACGTTAATTAATAACATTTAAAGTGTAAAAAGTTATATATGTGTTAATTTACAGTAAAACTTGGATAGTGGATTAATTGTCCAAAACTTAAGGTTAGAAATGATTTCTCAAAAGGGATTAACTTTAGATGTTTGATACCCTCGTCTGTTTCACCGATTAACATTAATTCCTTAATAGCTATTGTTATTGGTTAAAACTTCAGTAGCAGTTTCTTCTTTGAGCCACAGTGGAGAAAAATCCAGTTTACAATTCCAGTGTAGAAAACAGGGCATCTGTTTTCATTTTGGGCTAAGTTTTGTTCTTGTTTTGATTTCTGACTCAGATCTTTGTAGCTTGTTTATGTACATCCCAGTGTGATGCTGATTTGCTGACATAACCTTTTATATTTATGCGCAGCGCCCTTTTGAATACCTATTATAAGAATTAATCACAAATCACCATGGCTCATATGGACTATGACACCCGATGTGAGTTTTGGAAACAAAATTCATCATAAAATGTAGTTTTTCCCTTTCACTTTTGTGACTTGTGTGCAGTTACAGATACGTACGAAGTACTCAAAAAAGACCCAACAGAAGAGAAAAAAAGGACACTGAAAACACTACTCAAGCACCTCCTAGACACAGGGAAAATAGATAAGGACACATACAGTCATCTCATACCAACTGCTAGCATCACACCCCGAATATATGGCACACCAAAAATACACAAACCAGGCGCCGCTACGACCCATAGTTGACAGTATAGAATCAGTCACATACAATTTATCCAAGGCTTTAGTCAAAATAATCAAGCCAATGTTAGGACTCACAGACCACCACTGCAAAAATTCAAAACAACTGGCTCAGGACCTAAAAAGCATCACAGTACAGACAGATGAAATACTCATATCCCATAACATCATATCACTGTTTACAAAAACTCCAGTTCAAGTCACACTTCACATAGTTAAAGACCGGATCAGAAAGGACAAATCATTACACAAACGTACAGACCTCTCAGTTGAGGACATAACAAAACTATTACATTTTGTTGCCACCTCGACATATTTCCAATTTAGACAAACCATTTACAGGCAGAAAGAAGGTTTTGCCATGGGGGACCCACTCTCAGCCATCATGAGTGGGTTCTTCATGGAAGACCTGGAGGACAAAGCCATTAAAACAGCCCCGTCACATTGTAACATCAGCCTACGGAGGACATATGTGGATGATATTTTGGAAAAAATTGATAAAGGGTAAACAAAAAATCTCACAGAACACCTCAACAAGATGGACAAAACATAAAGTTTACTCATGAAAAAGAAACCAATAAAATCATTGCATTTTTGGACATGAAAATTACCCACAGAGAAGACGGTAGTATAAAAATAAACCTACACACACTGATCAATATTAACTATGGACATCAGAGCACCCAACAATTCACAAACTATCAGTAGCCAGAACATTATATGACCGGGCCACCATTATCACAGACCAACAGGACAGGGAAGAAGAAAACCACGTCCAAAAGGTTCTGATGAACTGCCAGCATCCAAAGTGGGCCATAGAAAAGGGGAGACAACAGGTGAAGCAGAAAGAAAGGATAAAATAGATACAGAAAAAAAGAAGTGATATCATCTATGAAATACCATGTCTATCGTGTAACAAATCATACATAGGTGAAACGGGAAGAAATTTTGGAATACGAAAAAATGAACACAGGAAAGAATGCGAAAAAGAAACCACAGGGAGACACACACGTGCAATGAAAGAAAAATCAGAACAAACAAATCTGAAATCAGCCATAACAGACCATTGCAAAAGAGAAAACCACGTCCTGGACTGGAAAAGGCTCTTTTTGTCTTTCCTCGTATCGTTCCCTCCTTTTGATTGGATTTCGTCACTGTCTATTTTTGTCTCACCTTTTATTCATTGAAGAAAATGTCGATCAATTTAGTCATAGATTTAGTGTCAATTATTGAGTTAATTTTTAATTTTTGTTTGATTTTCGTCTGCAAAAATATATTCATGACGAAAACATTGATGGAAATTTTTCATCACTGTAATTAACACTGCTGGTCACATGACGAAAATCTACTGTCATGAATTCTGACAGAATGTTCTGATTTTTTTGGTGTTTGTTTTACAGGCAGTTCTCATGCTGACGTACTTTAATGACAGAGTTTAAAATATCCTTCGTTTATGTATGTGTGTTTTTTGTATTTTTTTTTTGCTGAGGTAGCTTTAATCACTCTGGCGGGAGAATAAATCTCAGCTCCACTGGGAATAAAACTAATTCATCAGAATTACACCATGTGGACAAAGTCCCACCCATTTCAAGCGTAAAAATAACTGGAGCTAGTCCTTTATGCATCCTCTAGAATCCATCCAGAATCAGAATCCACATATAAAGATACAAGATGAGAAGAATAACTGAACTGAACAACAATAGGATAATAGACGAATACAATTTTATAAATTTACAAATGATACAAATGCACCAGTCATGCACCTGTCGCATCAGAATCTGAGGCTCATCAAGTGCCGGAGCCAGTAGCCTCAGGGCATGATTTGTCAAAAATGTTTCTCACATAAAAAAGTCAGCCTTTGACGCAGATGATTAAAATGATACTAAACAATAAAATGCTTTCCAATCCACTTATTTTATATAGGACATTTTAAAAATGCGTTGTTGCGAAAGTGCTGCACATAGCAATAGAGACACAGAAAACATGGAACGCTGCTATACAAGGACTGTGTCGCATGAAAAAAATACCCTTAAAGACACTAATCAAATCAAATCAGATTTTATTCGTAGATCACTTCATAAAACCAGCTTAAAGTACTTTACATGTTAAAAAACACACATACTATATGTATTTATATGTTTAAAATCCACACCCTCACACACACATACAGTATGTTACAGTACATACAGTACACATACATATTACATGCACACACCCTTCCACACACACCCCCACCCCCCACTCCTCACGTACTAGCTCTCAAACACAGTGTCTGTCTCAAGGACTGTAATATATAAAAGAAAAGACTAAGGGACTAGAGTACAAATTGGTTTTTGAGCTGTAAACAAAATTATACCACAAAGTTGTAATCAAACACATCGCTACTGGTGATAGCACTCACAGAAAATTATACCAAATACAATATGTAAAAGTCTGCATGTTCAACCTGAAAATGTCCCGGCTTGCTGCTTCCTGTTTTAAAATCTTTCAATCCTTCCACCTCCATGAAGTGCGGACAGACACCTCACGAAATTTGTAGAAGAAACTGGTCTAATCAGGCTTGAACAGGCCGCCTCTCACTCCATCAAACGCTGTGAAATTCTCATCACATCGCTCAGTTCAAAACTATGGGACACACAAGCAACATCTTAAACCCGATACCTTTGTTTGTCAGCTTTGATCCAAAATAATGCATTAAACCAAAACAATACACAGGCTGCAGAATTTTTTTTGTCCTCCATTAAACTTTGTTTCATCTAAGGGCCCTTCAGGAGAAAACTGTATAATGACAAGAAAAGCACAGCAGACACTTAAACAGATACTGATGTACAGTACTTTAAAATAAATCAGAACAAATGGCGCAATTCTTTCTTTTGATTATGTGGTTAATTTACGGTATATGTGCCTGTGATTCTCTGTTCTCCTGATGTCCCTGAACGCCTCCTGTGTTACATCCGCACCTGGGCCTTCAGACACTAATCACTGCACTGGCAGCCTCTTTTTGAGTTTTTAGACTCAAATCAAGGTTGGGCCTAGATTCAGAACAGGGGTAGCGTTACACTTCAAGGCCCATTTATACTCTGTGCAAGTGCGTTTATACTTGAATGCGTACTTATACATCCACTAGTGGGCAGTATCGAGTTCAGACTGTCCTCTAGTGTGGAGTTGCATTGGATTTCTGTCTGAAAATACTAAGCAAAAAGTTTTTAGTCATGAGTCATTATGCTCTTAAACATATTATTTGTTCCCTCTAATAAATGATCTAGCCCGTCTTTAACCTTTTGCTCCATTATTAAGATATTACGGCAAATAATCCAAAATATCACTGGCGTGTAATTACATGTTGCTATGGTAACTAGTGTCGACAGTGGAGTCGGACCTTTGTCTCTTCTATTTATTCAATATGGACATAGTTTTACCTGAGATACACCCGACTGCAGTTGTGGGTAAGTGTTTACACTAACAATACTGTAATATCATTTTGTTTAACACTGCTTGGTGAAGTTTTAGCGTGTCCAAAGGCTAGCAGTTAGTTAGCTACACTCTGCTGGCACTGCTGTTGTTCGTACAAATATGGTTGCATCCTGTTTTTGGCTCCAAAATGTCGTCCAAGATGACACTAATATACTGTACAGTCTATGGCACAGAAATTGATCAAAAATTTGAGCAATTTCTGTTCATCTTTCGGTGTTTTATGTTGCGTTCTGTTCTTCTTCTGTCCTTCCACCACATGAGCTAGAGCGCCCCCACAATTTCTGGTGGCACTGCACTATTCTCTACGTTAAGGACGGATCCATACGGCCCTCGAAAACGTACCAAACTTGTAACATAATGCACACGCTGAGACCGGAGGGAACAACCCCTCTGCATGAGTATGCGGACTTAGCGTAGGGTATAAATGAGCCCTAAGTTGAAAGTAGGGTGGCTTTTGAGCAACTCAGTCAGGTTGTGGCCTCTATTTTAAGATGGTAATCAAAGTTTGATGGATTTTTATGTGACTTTTCTACACCCTGCTATAATAAAATAAAGCACTCAGAGAGGTCAGACCTCCACCAAGGCAGCTCAGTTTCTTTTCCTAATGAAAACCTAATATTATCATTTGAACCTATGCTCATGTTATTGCACCCAAAAGTAACATTCTTAAAATTTTTTGACCCTTGTTATTGGATACTTTGACCATGAAGCTCTACCATTAGCATTTGGAATCACATACATATTATTACTTGAATATATTGAATATACATATTATATTGTATATTCAATTTACATATTGAATATACATCAAATCTGTGGGCACATTACTGAACGAGCAGACTTTCCACTACTATTTGGTGTCAGTTTCATGTCTATGGCTTTATTTGCTACTACACAGTAGTAGTTTGATAGTGGTTTGATAGAATCTATTATGGTGTTATCCTATATTTTTTGGCTAAAATTTCTGGATTTACTTGTGGCGTTATAAGGACAAATGTTGAATTTGGCTTCTATCTGACAATGATGAAGAATCCTTTAAAAATCCTTTGCATTCAGCCGATGATCCAGATCACTCCCAGAACAACATTTGGATCTTGGCCAGGGATGACAGGTGAATCTGGAACGACCCTCTCTGAATAGAGGGCGAGGACTAAGGGTGTACTCACACTGGGAGTTCGTTCCGCACCTGGGCGTGTTTCACACCGTTAGCGCGGAATGTTTGAGTAATGTGAGTAGAAGCGAGCCGCGCTCTGGCACCGAGCCTCAGCGCAGTTGGAATAGGTGGGCCACAGCGCGGAACGCTTGGTCACGCATGCATACAAGCACGGCGACCGTACGTGACGATGATGTAAAGTCACCGCGTCCTTCACTACACTCATGTCAAAACAATGGCAGCAGCTGAAAAAATCTCTGTCTGCGGGCAGCGCGGTTAATTACAAATCGTTGCCTTGCATTCTGGAGAAACCCAGGTGTGTCACCGGACAGTATCTGAGCGAAATGACAGACTTCGCCATAAAATCATTACAATCATCCGGACGATTCCTGTGTGGTGATCCATGAAACCGAATCTGTTGAATGCATCGGCTGCAGCTTCTGGCGACGTACACACAATGTACAAATGACGTGATGACGTCTGTACAGGATCAATCGAGCCTCAGCCCGCCGTGATGTGAGCAGAGACCCTCCGGGGACTGGAAAGGTGTGAAGTGGGCCCCGGCTCGGCTCGAGTCAAAATGGCCCTAGTGTGAGTACGCCCTAAGACACAATCTCTCATCCATTTACTGTTCTGTTCTTAGAACTCTACCCAGCCAAACTGGAGCTAGTTTCCTGGGTCAACGACCCTCTGCAACCCTACCTCTACCAGGGACAGGTACCCCAACAACCCTGTAATGACTCTGGCCCGTGTGAAACTAACACCTCCTAGGAAGAAAGGGTGGTGTCCTGAGTCACAGAATATACATTCTGGATTTCCACATTAAACCATTTAGAACTGAGGAAGCTTCCTGGATAGGTCGCAAAACATCTTCAATCCAAACAACCAGTCCAGTCGCTAGAAGAAAACTACATGCTTTGGAAATTAAACTTCAATGATCCTACTTTTGGGAACCAGAGTTTTCACATCCTTGGTCTTTAGTGTAATATCTGTGACATCCCCTATGGGATCAGCTCGGTTCTTCACGGCCATTTACACCCGTCAGATGTCGAAGAGTTATATCAGTGTGGCCTAAAGTCCATTAGAGGTAATTTTCCACTTGATTTCCTGCTGAATTAATTAGACCTATGCCTGACGGGGAGGACCAGCCAACTGAAAATACAATGAGAAAAGAAGAAATTATACATCTTGATATCATAGACCTGTATTTGTCTTTCTTGGAGCATGTTTGTCTTTTAAAACTCAGTTTTCATTTGCCTCTAAACACAGTGGATGGCAAATGTGCACATTATTTTTTTGTCCAAGTGGGGGTTGAATTACTCGGCTATTTACCAGCAGCACAAGTCACCACACTTATTCATTTTTAACGCCAAAAAATGTTCACACTTTCCTCCCATTTTATTCTTGTCCACAACAACACAAACACAAGACAGAATAAAAGTGTCAGACACAACTTGGGCTTATGGTAACATTTGAGAACTTTTTTAATGTGCAAGTTGAAATGTCTAATCATGGTTACATATACTGTACAAAGGTTAGTTTATAATGTCATAAAAACTATGTAAACCAAACTAAATAAAACTCTGATATTCCTCCTCATAAACTGGAGGGCAAAACCCCTGGAACCTCCGAAATTAAAGATTGCATAAAAATATCTTGCACACAAGGGAAAAGAAATTTTAAAAAGCATTTTGTCTATTTCCATTTCGTTGGTCATTTTCAAAAAAAAATCCCATTTACTATAACTTAACTTCATATAAGGTCACATTTGTCCATTTGTAATATGTCTCTAATACTCTTAAATAAATAGTTATTTTTATGGTAGTGAATTTAGATCACTTTATGAAGCAACTGCAAGTACTTACCAGGTTTAAGTTACAAAGTATTGTAGTTGACTATGTCATGCTCTGACAAAATGAGTTCCCAGTTTGTACAATAATGAACATGACTCAGTCACTAGTAATGGAACATGAAATATACCTGACCTCCATAATTAGATTAGTTGCTCTGTTTCTACATGATTGCTTTAAAAATACCCATGATGAAAAGTGGCATTAAGGTTAAAAAACTCTATAATAATCCACCACTTTATATGTAAAAATATATCTGTGCCGGTATTGTTTGTGTGTGGAAATCACCTCTGATATTGCACTGGCCACTTTATTAGGTACACGCTGCTAGTGCTGGATATAAAAACTATCATAATAGTCAGCATAAAGGGATGGGCATGGCCAACAGCAATACTCATGTAGGTTGTGGCATTTAAACAATGTACAATTAGGACTAAAGGTCCCAAAATATGCCCCCACTGGCAGCCTGAAGAGTTGATACAAGGTAAGGTGGATCAATGCTTTCATCTTTTTTCAACGGAAATTTTTCCAGCCTTCTGTTGACCAATTTTCCTGAGTTCAGGTAAACCGTACGTAGAGAAACTCGACTGATCCCAACTCAACTCTGTGAATGTCATGATTGAAGGAAATTCGCACACAGCTGCAGACTGACAGCACAACGCACACCTCGGAACTGGCGCCATCTATTGACAGTAAACAGTGATTGCGTTGTGACCCGTTGTGACACACATGTCCACCAATGATAAAAGTCGGGAAATTGGAGTCGTGACCGCCGCACATTGCCGAGACTGAGTCCTGGCAATTCAACATGTTGAATTTGCACGACTCAGGCAAGACTGAAAAATCTGGGTCAGGAACCTCCGCATATCAAGCCAATTTCCAGTTACGTTGAGTTGAGATGAGTTGCGTTTCTCTGTGTGCGGCAGAAATGTCATCAGGAGTGTCCATCTGTTTCAAGGGTTGATTTGTTGTATGTCCATACATGCTCTTCCGCATTCGTCAGATGTAACCAGTGGTCATTTGATTTACTGTTGACTTTCCATCAGCTCAAACCGGTGTGATCAATCTCCTCTGACCTCTGGCATCAACAAGGTATTTTCACCCAAAAAGCTGATGCTCTGTGGACGTTGTCTTTTTTACAGACCATTCTTTTGTAGACACCAGAGATGGTTGTGTGTCTCCACATAGTCTTGAGGTTTCAGCATTGAATTGTGAAGCACCTATAGATAATCTTGGATTATCATTGGCACTATTGACACAATTGAATTGAATTGTGAAAAGCCCAGTAGATCAGTAGTTGGCAAAATACCCGGACGAGCCAACATTTGTGCCATATTCAAAGTTGTGTAAATCACCATATTTCCTCATTCTTGTACTCGGTTTAAACTCCAGCAGGTTGTCTTGACTGTGCCTACATGATTAAATATACTGCACTGCTGGCATGTAATTTGATGAGTAGATACTTGTGTTAACAAGTTAGGTATATACAAGTGCATCTATACAAGTTAGTGGGAATGAGTCGTCTTGGCATAAAACATAAAATGTACATGATCTCCATATTATATTGTGCTTTGGACATACACATAAGTGCTTAAAGAAAAAACATGATGCGTAACAATCCAGCCACTAAGATACTAAGCTCATCAGTCAGTGTAGTTCTACTGCCGGTTCCAAGCCTGGATAAATGGAGAGGGTTGGATCAGGAAGGGCATCCAATGGAAAACACTGGCCACAGTAAACATGCAAATCTTCTAATCCAAGTGATGGAAGGAGGCGATTTGCTGTGGCGACCCCTAAAGACAACAGCCAAGAGGAGACACACGATACATGGTGACATTAAGGTTCTCAAAAACCTAATGCTTCTTTGCTACTATTCTTCATTTGTGGAGAACACCTGCTGTTTTGATTGTGTGCAGCTGTAGTCGTCCCCACCTTTTCATCATATTCAGAAGTAGTAATAATAATAATATTCGGGCTGGGTCTGTAGGTGCTGTTGCCATGGTTACCTGCGGTTTAATTTCATCCTGAACAGCAGAAGTTCAACCCATACCTAAAAACCACAGTGTGTTTTAGGCGTCTTTAAATAACTTTAATGGGCAAAATCCATCCAGCCAGACTCAGGTATGATGGAACATTATAATGTGGAACTTTCCCTAACAGACGGGGACTGCAGCAAAGTCTATTTTAGCCTCCTAAAAAATGGACATTTAAAATATTTCTGCCTCTTTACCTTTCTGGCAGACAGATCTGAAACAAAAGTTATTTTGTTTTCTGCAAGACATCAGTTTCTTTGACACAAACTGCAATTTTACCTGATCCACTGATTGTAACACTGAAGTTACAAGTCAGTGGATGCCTTGATTATGACAATGGTTCCCATGTTTTGTTTCCTGAGGACAGAAAATTCTTTAAAAAACTGTCATGTGTCCATTTAAGCTGTACATTAATGCACATATAATATTTAGTTCAATTCGATGTTATTTCAGACTAGGGGCCCAGAATTAAAATGACAAGACAATACATAGAATAAAATGTATTCTATGTATTGTCTTGATCAGTAGGTCCCTAAGCTGAGACCACACCCCACTTTCAACCACAACAAATACATACACATTAATGGCTCACAAGGACACATCTATAGAGATGTTTCCACAGTTTGGAGTGCTACCATGTTATGCTAATCTTTATTTTGGATGATATTTTCATTCTCAGAGTCACTAAGATGACAGATAAATTCATATATAGAATTCTTTAAGGCAGCCTGGAGTTTATTCCTGCTGCCACAAACATTTCACTTGCCCTGCTCTGTCTAGGTTTTTTATAGAATTATCATGGCATCATTATAAGCTACTTGAAGTTTTTGTAATTTGTAAAAAAAAGTGTGCAACGTGTCAAAATGTATAATATGCTCTGAACAAGGCCATCGTCACTTCAGTTGTATAGATACCAAACTTGCATCTTGTGGCATTGCCTGTGAAAATTATCATCATCATCATCATCTGACATTTCCTCTATAAAATGTCCAAGATATTTTTCCTTATTTCAGGCCCAGAGATTATTACCAGACAACATAAAAGAAGGAAATGTCAAACCTTCATTCTATTTGGTACTACAAATCACAATGACACTTTTACTGGCATTGTATTTGATATCATGTTCGACACTGTACTCAGATCATGTAGTAAGGAGTTATTTATGTAGTCTGTTTTTTTAATGATAGTTTTGGTCATTTTGTTGAAAAATGAATAAAATCAGAGGAAATCAATAAAATGACAACAAAATGAACAAAAAAGAAACAAAAAATAACCCTTAACACGAATACTAATCATCCGAAAACCCTAATAATCCACAAAATGAGCAAAAATCAACCAAATTATTAAATGAATGAAGGCTCTAAACCACACAATGAACAAATAGTTCACGAAATATAAAGATTTTTAAATTTTTTTTAGATCATAAAGTCATGTAGTAGTTTGAAAAGGCAGTATTTGTCTTATATTAAAGTTTTGTATTTAAAAAAAAAACTTTTTAAAATCATTCATCTCTGTTTAAATCAGAAATACCCTCCCCCGCCCCCCGCAACGAACACACACACACACACAATAAATAGAGGGCCAATATGAGAAGCAAGGCAAGCGGCAACGTTCTCCTAGAGATGCCAGTGCAGTGGTTGATCGTGGCAGGACTCACACTCAGGAGACTGGATGTTTGTGTTATGAATAAAATGTTTTTTTTTTTTCCTGTTTTCAGTCATGGTACAGTATATTTAAGATTTTGAAAAAAAATCACAGTTTGGGTTGAAGCTGGCTCCATAGACACTGTATGTGTAGTCTTTTTAAAAAAAATTTGTTTATTTGATAGAAAAATGAACAGAACAGGAGGAAATCATTAAAAACAACAAACAAAATTACCAAAAAGGAATCACAAAATAGTTCTTAACATGAGTCAAAATAAACAACAACAGCGAAAAAAACTAACAAACTACAAAATGAGCAAAAGTCAACCAGATTATCAAGTAAATAAAGAAAATAAACCACCAAATAAATGAAAAACAGAATATAAGTCTCTCAGATTATGACATTCACTTATTGGAATAAACCAAACTTCTGTGTGATTAAAGTTAAAATTTACAAAAAGATTTTTTTAAGAATCTAAAGTCATTCACTAGTTTTAAAAAGCGTGATTTTTTTAAAGATTAAAGTTTAAATCAGATGTCCAGAAAACTCACAAAAATAGAAATCTAATGTCAGAATCTATAAAGGGTAACACATTTCTTCTTGTCATGCCAGTGCAGTGGTTGAATGTGGCAGATCCGACATGCAGGAGACCCGAGGGGTTTGTGTTCTGAATGAAATATGTTTTTTTGTTTTTTCTGTTTTCAGTCACAATATCATTAAGATTAAGAAGAAGATCACAGTTGGGCTTGAAGCAGCCTCCGTAGATGCTGTATCTGGGACGGTGAAAACCCCCTTAAGCTGCTGTGGGGTTTACAGGTCATAATGAAACTGTGCTTTGGCTGAAGGAGAGCAGCTGAGAAATAAATATTTAATTCCAGGTAGATATTGACCCCGTTATGTCTCAGTTTCCTGTCCACAGTTAAACCCGTTTACTGTGTCACCTCTCCCGCTGTCTCCCGACTGTATCCTGGACGTTGAACGGTTTTGTGGATGTGTCTGAGACGGCGCTGTGAGTGAGTTCAGGTGTCCGGCCTCTCGCTGCTGGTCGCTGATGGGTTTGATGGGAACCTGCTGGGTGGAGTTTTCTAACAGCAGACAGTAGAAGGATCCGGGAGGAAATCAATGACACGTAAATTTCAAGCCACGAAAGAGGACACAGCCAGAGCTGCTCTTCTCCTCTTTGCTAAATTGCCGTTTTTGTTGGTGCTTTCCCGTATTAGCCGACAGAAGAGTGGATGGACGCAGGAAGGGGACAGTGTGTGGGTGGCTTAAGGTGCTGCGTGAAAGAAAACGGCAGCGATTATTATAGGTTCGTTGCAGACTGAATTCACTCGTCGTTGTCTCTGATGGCTGTGGCGTGATGGGAACTATTTTTAGTTTCTTTTTAAACGCAGGTTTCAAGATGCTGCCACGCTGTGCCAAGCCGGTGACACGCAGGCGCTGCCAAAGCACACACCAACACACACACACATGTAGATTTATGGCTGTTGAAGAGCTGACAAATCATTAAGAATGCACAATACTGTATAAACCCGCTGTCTGCCAACGTATAAACCCTCTGTCTGCCAATATCTTTTCACTTTTATAAATGTGTCCCTCTGAAACCGTTTAGTACAAATTGTCAAGGTTTAAATCTCTTGAGTTGTCCATTAAATTTGACATTTAGAGTCTTATTTTTGCTTCTTTGACCATTGGCGCTAAAAGTAATGATGAGTTTTTAATCATTTTTCACATGCAGATCTGTACGATCCTGAGACACTTTAATGTCATCCAGTAAATACGCATCCGTGGACAAATTACTTCACACGAGGTGGGTAGTGGGTACTCAAATATGTTTACTTCTTTATATGTACTTGAGTAGTTTTTTTTTTTCCATAAAATGTATTTATGGGACTAGTTTTACAGAATACTTTTTACTTTTACTCAGTTACATTTGTGATGAAAAAATGTACTTGTACAGGTACATCAAGCAAATTAACAAATACCAAAATAACCAATTGAACTGATAAAATGCAACAACATGACCAAAAATGATCAAAAACAATCAAAGAAATAAACAAAACTGAACAAAAAAATTAACAACCCAAGAAACAAAACTGAACAAATCAATGAAAAACAAGAAAATGATTAAAACCATCAAGTTAATAAACAAAATGAGCAAAATAAGCAGCAAATTTTAACAAACAACATGATGTAATAAACATAAAAACAACTCCGAGCAGTGTTAAGCATTACATGTATTTACATTTACCTGGTTCTGGATCCATATTAATGACACTTTACATTATTTTTACCTGGACATAAAGAACCTGTTCAAACAACACGTGGCTGTAATAAGTTCTACATTATGATGCATGTCTTATTAATTACTCTTTTACTCAAGTACTTATGTTTATGAGTACTTCTACCTGAGTCATTAGAATTACAAAGTAGCAGTACTTTTACTTGAGAACTACTTCTACCTACTGTATCCAACACTGCCTCATGCTTGTGGAGGCAGATTCTTCTCCCATGACCCGACCATATGTTGCTTCCCGTCAAATGTTGCTGTCTTTCATGACAAGGAACTAACCTGAAGTTGTGAAAATTTAATGTGTCACTACCAAAACCTCTGAGTGGATAGTTATGGAAGTGGTGGATGTTGTTTTGGTTCAGATACAGCCACCGCATTAATATTTTGTAGCCTTCATTGCTGGGTTGACACGGTGGTGCACTGGGTACCACTCGTGCCTCACAGCTAGAAGGTCCTGGGTACATTCCCAACGACAGGCAGTGGGGTCCCCTGGGTGGAGTCTGCAAGCTTTCCCCATGTCTGCGTGGGTTCTCTCCGGGTACTCCGGCTTCCTCCCACAACCAAAAACATGCACTAGAGGTTTGGTTAATTGGTTAGTCTGCATTGCCCACAGGTATGAATGTGAGTGTGAGTGGTTGTTTGTGTCTGTGTCAGCCCTGCGATGCACTGGCAACTCATCCGAGGTGTAACTTGGATACAGTTAATAATCCTCGGGGGCTTATACACTGGAGTCAGAAAGATGTTTTTTGTTACTGAAAAAAAGAACATAGAGTGACAACTCAATACCGGTGTTCTGTTTTGGAAATAATCTCCGCACCTATTGGTCAATGTCACAGAAGTGTCTGAACCTGTCATGGAGAATTTTCACACTCATCACAAAGTCCTGACGGAAATTCAAACATGTAGACTACTAGTCAGAAGACACACCTTCTCCTTCAGCAGCCACATGTAGCTTTGATTACAGCTTTGCACACTCGTGACATTCCCTCATCAAATTCACCAGGCTGTGGTGAACAGTCAGTCGGTAGTCTTATTGGCACTGGTACAACTATTACCATCTGATTTCAGCAGACTACTGTTTTTTTTGCTCCCTTTCATTCAGCATGTAGGAATATTGTATTTTAAACTGGTCTTTTCTTTTGTAAATGAATGAAATGAACAGAATGCTGTCTGAAGTGCTGTAAAATATCTAGGTCTGATAATTGTAATAAAGTTAGCTCTCCTAGCTCTTGGTCTTCTGTTCCTGGGACATCGTCATGAGAACCAGTTTCATCACAGCGGTTTGATTGGTTTTGTGACTGCGCTTGGTCACATTGACTGACCTTCATGCTGCTACAACTACTGTACAAATCTAGATTATGGCAAGAAACACTCAGTTAAGTGAAGACATCTTTCAATGTGTCTCCCAGTGCCGTGAACAAGACCATCAAACTCAATGTTGGCTCTCATGAGGACCTGTTTCTGGGTCTGGTAATTCTCATAAACGTATCGTCTGCAGTAGAGGTATGCTTGGTCTTCCTTTCCTGGTCTTCTTTTCTCTTTACTTAACTGAGTGTTTCTTGCCATAACATGGATTTGTACAGTAATTCTAGTAGCAGTTTTCGGAAGTGCTATAACCATTCATCACCACTAGAGCACGCAAAAGAACCATTCTCATGCATCAAATCCACAGACTGTATATATAACTGGACAAAGTGACGTGGCGTCACCCATTAGTTTCTGGAGGCTCATTTTGAGGCCGATCGGGTTGTCACTTCCTGGATGGCATATTGGAGCCAAAAACAGGATGTAACCATATTTGGACAAACGGCAGCAGGGCTTATGAAGCATTCATGCCAGGGG
>JAQQAE010006030.1:0-17051 GCA_029823295.1 Pseudamia nigra
GAGTCTGATCTGTACTAGAAACAGTTAGACATCTCAATGGAACGCAAAGCTAAAGAGACAGTGTCAGGGTGCTGTTAGGCTCGTGGTGGAAATCTAAAACAAAAGATCTGACCCAAGCGCTTGTCTTTGGTTGTAAATTTAACAGCTGTCACGGTGGGACCGGTTTAACAAAGGAGGCTGGTGAAGATCAACAAACTTCACAGTCTTACAAAGTGACAGTCACACTAGAATATGCATTTTGTGCTGCAAATAGAATTATATGACTCATACAAAAAAAATCAGCATTTTCTAGATGAAACCACTCATTGCTTCCTGTCTTAAGTCTTTCCCTGCCATTGACCATTTGCGAACAACGACCCCCCACCAGTGACGAGTATCTTCATTGGTCTGTGTTTTAGCGGCTATCATGTAGGGGGCACCGTTGCACATCTTGTTAAAAAAATGTGTCAATCCAAGGTGATAAAACAAGTAAAGAGGAAGATCTGACGGGAAGTGTTTACTCTGGGTTTACTGTGGAGAACCGTGCAGCACCCGAGTTATATTCTGCACTATATAAAATATAAAAAGCATCCAACAGTGAAGAACACACACACAGGCCCAGTCAAAGAGCTGAGGCCGACACGATGGCACAAACACTTGAATAAGAGGCACGGACACGACTAATATCATGGACATGAGCAGCAGGTGCAGAACTGGAGTCGCCGCAGATGCGGTAAGACACGGTAAAAGGCGCAGAGAAACAGTGGAAACATGTATGACAACACGAGAGACCAAGACAAATGAGCGAGGACACTTTGAAACCCAAACAGAGCCGGAAAAAACACAAACCGATAGGGGAGTGAGTTACAGAGTCGAGAGAGAGGAGAAGGCGTGGATATGTGAGGGAGGAGACCTGTCCCAGACAGAAACCTGAAGATGTGGACAGAACAGAATGTCTCACAAAAGAATGGATGTGTAACAAAAACAATTTTTGCTCGTGATTCAGTCTTTTAAAAGAAACAATATTCCAGTGTGGGTGTAAAAATAATGAATGAAGCTAGAATAAAATGGGCTCCTGTGACTGAAACCTGAATGTCTGTTCTTTCTTTTGATTTAGTCACTGTCTTTCTACTCTTAAAGAGTGGGTCTCATCAAAAATGCTGCCAGTGGCAGGCAATTTTTTTTTTACAAAATGCCTAGCGGAAAAAAGACTTCAAGTCTTTCCAACCTTGATGATGCCACGAGGATGCACTTTTTGGACACCCCGACATCACAGAGTTTGTACTTAGTTACTATGTTTGTTTGCTTGAATCTGAAACAATGTATTAAACACCACAGTGACACAACACAAGAGGCTACTTTTACATCTTTGTCAGTCGTTTGTTGTTTTCTATTTTTTTTGTGTCTTTTACATCTTTTTGCAATTTTTTACTAATGTCAAAAAATTTCACTCAGGACCAAAACTCAATCCAGGATTTGACACTTGATAATAATAATAATTATTATTATTATACTTTAGGCTAAATAACCTGTTAACATGTAGCAATAACATGTAGCATGTAATAAATAATGTACTAAATACACAGAGATGGGTAGCACTCAAGTACATTTACTCCTTTACATGTAATTGAATAGTTTTTCAAATAAATGTACTTCTGAGAATAGCTATTTTGCAAAAAAGTCGAAAAAGCTTGAAAATTAACAAAAAAGAATTTAATTTAAAAAATGAACAAATAACCAAATAAATTAACACAATGAATAAACTTAGCAACAAAATGATCAGAAATTTATAAAATGATCAATGAAATGAATGCAATACACAAAAAAGAAATAAAATAACAAAATGAGCATAAAATTAATAAAATGGGGATAAAATGTCAAGTAAATTCTAGAAATAAATATAAATACGCATAAAGAAAATGAGCAACACAGTAGGAAAAAAAATCAAGTAAATTAACAAAAAATGAACAGTATGATCCAAAAGTGAACCCAAAAAAAAAAAAAAACAAAAATCAATGAAATATGCAACAAAATGAGCAAATAATCAGGTAAGTGAACAAGCACCAAATACAAATATGAAAAAAATAAGAAACAAAATGAGTAAAAGTGAACAAATAAAGTAGCTAAAAAAGGAACAATAGAAACAATAACAATTAACTAATTCAAGTTAAAAAAAAAATGAGCAAAATAAACAGCAAAATTGAACAATAATCAATTAAATAATACACGAAATAAACAAAAATGACCGTTTGAACGCAATATACTGTGTTAAACTATGATAAATTCCATGTCATGAAGTTACTCACTACTTGACTAGTTTTGTAAAGGGTACTTTTTTAGGCTAACTTGAGTACTTCTTTTCATGAGTACTTCGACTACTTGAGTGATTATAATTATGAAGTAACAATATGTTTACTTGAGCACTGTTAGTGTGTACTCTACCCGCCACTGGAAACAAACCATTTTAAACCACAGAGCCCATTTTTAGATTTTGATATGTGGATCTACGATCATTGCCTCACTTCTGGATTCAGCCCCTAGTGGACACTGAAGTTACTGCTGTTTTTGACACTTCCACATTTGGCTCACAGCTCCGCCACTGAGGTTGCCGTTTGGTTACAACACGAAAATCATAATTACGGGCAACATGTGCACTGAGGCCCAGCTGCCTCTGGATCACTCCTACCAGTCGAAAATGAGATGTTTGAGCCAATATCATTAATATGTGGGTTCCATACGGACTCAAATGCCAGGGTTACTCATAATTATATCACCGAGGCACTCCATGTACTCATTTAGTATAATTACCTGCACGTACAGAGTCCATGGTGATTCAGAATAAATTTCATCCTCATTAATAATTTAATTTCGTTCCTGAGTCTTCTTATTTTATTTCAGGATTTTCACCAGAGCTAGCAGGAATTTAAAAAAATGCAATGAGGAAAAAAAAAAAAGTGAAAATCCATGCATTTTTTATTCCAAGTTAAGCCTGTTTTGGAGACATAATAACCCTAGTTCTGCTTTAGTTAATCCTGATGTGGACAGCTTTAAGATAATCGCCAGGCACAACACCGCAATGCCTTTAATTAATTTGACACTGCATATTCCATAGATGCTGATCTGAGGAAGCATATTGAAAATGAAAAAAATCCCTGCAACTCTTTCGCTGGTATTATATTGTCTATTATATTGTCTCGGCGATACACTTGCAAAGAAATCCTGTGCATTCACAAGGAGAGATACAGTCGAGATGGAGAAAGAGTGAGAAAAGAAGGGGGGGGGGTGTAATTAATGTGCTTGCAGTGATTAATGGTCTCACTGTGGCTATCACAAACTGGCTGTGTTTTTAATAACTACTTTGAACAGCCTGCCATGCCAGCCGTAAATTCTTGTGGATGAATTCAAATTAATATTCAAGCAAAACTAATAATACTGATAATATATAACTAATATGTTCCATGTCGACTTCAGAACTGGAGCTACTTTAGGTCATCTATTAAATATCATCAAGGTGCTTTCTGTTCGATCTCCACTCTAAATATCACATTCTGGAGTAGGGCTGCACAATACCATCGGGGTATTTCCATTGGTATTTTTTATTCTTATGTGGATTTTGATGGCTTGCTCTAGAAAATGTTCATAAACGCACCAACATTTGGAAAAAAAGGTCAAAATTTTGCAAAAATTAGGTCATTTTTTTGTCCGATGCAAATCTTAGACAATGGATAGACAATTGTGATATAGCAAACATTTAAAGGAGACATACTGTGAAAAAAAAGCCTCATTTGGTTTCCAATCATGAAAACTATCTGGAGGTTTTCAAAATAATACAAAAGGATCAGAATTCTCACTTGAATGGGGACAAACCCACAGCACATTTTCATCTAACAGGTGCTGGAAAAGCCATTTGGATTTTGATGTCACAAATATTCATTGTCTGTCCTCAGCCAACGCTCCCGGACGACCAGAACCATCAAAACCACCCTCATATTCTGGGACAATGTCTCAGGGGATTTCCATGATGGTATCTACGAGATAGAAAGTAAAAAGGTGTGGCCAAAAGGAGCCACACAGGGATGAAAACCAGGTGGACATGGTAGAATGAAACATGAAATTTAAAATACTCATTCAAAAGAGATGAGAATTAGATTAACTTGTTACGGAGAAGTACAACATGGCTCCTTTAAATCACAACTGATAAGCTGATCCCAATTTCTTTATTACAGTCATGTGTAAATAAGCCCATACTGATGATTATGATACAGCCTAGTTGATTTGCTAGGACAAAATTGTGGAAAAAACACCTAATTCAGCTTTTTTTTTTTTAAAGTTCAAATTCACATGATATTTTATAGACTTTAGCTATTGTTTCACTAATGCCTCTGCAAATTGTGGATCCCCAATAGTTACATAGCAGCAGGTGCAACATTACACCCGAAGGTGTAAATTTGCAAAAGCACACCGTGCTCACAGAGGAAAAAGGTTTTTCATTGTCCGACTTATACACAAAAGAAGCCCGTCTGGTAGAACGTGATTTCCTCAGACACACGGCGTTGCTACTGAAGGCGACTCTACATGTACAGTGAACCGATCTAGCAGCCAGTTCATGACCGACTCTTTCCAAATCACATGAAAATCTTTTTTTTCTTACATGTAAGATGTAACACAATACACAATGTCAACTTATTCCAATTTTTTGTAGCCTTATCCTACATTTCCTTACAAAGGCAAAGGGCAATCACTCCACATGTAATTCAAAATGACTTAACGCTGGAACTGGACTTTGGGGAGTTTGGTTTATTTTGTGACTAAATGTCTTAAGCCAGTCATGTTTCTTTTCAGGGAAAATCAGTTGTCAAATTTGTAGCAACTCTAACATCCAGGCAAACAAAAAAAAACAAGGCAAGCAACAGTAAATCAGTAGGGGCTTTGATTGAAAAATGAACAAATTAAGGCAAAAACTACCACAGGGAACTAATTAATGTACTAAATAATCTTGGAAACAGACAAATACCAACAAGAGAACAAGCAGTGTGAAGGAAAAGATTACAAATAATGAAGAAACATGAACAAAATATGAAACCAATTGAACAGCAATGATAATAATAATCAAGAGAATGAAAAAAATAATGACTAAGTAAGGAAAATGAATAGTTTCTCTCAGTTTCTCTGTGAAAAGCAGTTACTGCTTTTTGTCATTTGTAACCCAGAATAGTGTCACTTAATTTAAATGAATTTCAGCATGAAAATCCACCTTCATGGTGTATGAAATGTCAAACACACGGTGACCAACCTGTTTTAAATAAACACCGACAACACATAATTACCCTTGTAAAAAAGTTGGTGATCTATAATTTTAATGATTAGATACCATATTGTAACAGGATTTAAAGTGGATAGTGATACTGCACTGCCAAAATATGGTCCAAATCTAAACAAAAGGGAATAGATACTAAAGAGTTATGTTTAAATATGGCAGATAAGGGAGATGAAATGGCCACAGTAGAGAAAAGGTGAGGCGGATGTGCTGCGCCTGGCTCGCCGTAGCAAACTAAAACACTGATCTTAACTCAGCCAGGCATCTTAATTGCATACACTAGCTGCTCCAGAGCTGCTTGGTCCCCAGATGATGGCTGATGTGAGCTGACTGGAAGATGAACTTCCTGGCCAGAGAAGAGGCTGGGTGTGCGCGACAATGATGGAGTATGTGTGTGCTTCCCTTGCAACGCTGTGCGTATGTTCCCTCCTCGCGGGTGTTTATGCAGGTGATTGTCTGTGTACACAGTAGGGTGAGAGTACGCAGGCAGAGGCTAGTGAGGTGAATAAAAGCATTTAAATGATGTTTGACATGAGGAGAAGCCAGGCGCTTCAGTGCATTCTTGGCGTGGCAGCAGGTGGCCGACAGATCCTTCTGTGACCTCAAACTTCAATCCGAGCTGACGCTTCCAACGCATGCCACGACTCTACTTCACTGGCTCCTTATTTTTAGACGCTGCCTTCAGTGCCACGGGGTGCTGCACGGTCACAACAAACAGTAGCTGCTGTAACAGTCACCTCGTTTCTCAGTGTGCACTAAGCTTGAAAAGCATCAGTGAAATTGTTTGAGTGGCTGCCTTGGGTAACTGTATCCTTTAAAACTGGTTTAGATATATGAAAATAATGACTTTGTTTTGATATTAATGCGTTTTTCAGCCGTGAGCTGCCTTTAAATGGTGCTCAATCACATTTGCAGCGAGCGAGTCCGTCCCTGCTGAGCTCTGCACTCGCTTCCCCTGGCTGATATTCATCAGGACAGCCATCGATTTTAATGACTCGGTCAATAGACACACACTGACTCTGCTCTCAGCATCTCCCTCTCTCTCATGTTTTTTTTTTCTTCTTCTTCTCTCTTCTCGTCTCCCTTCCTTCTGTGTTCTGTTCTGTTTTTTAGCGCCCATTTTAAGACACTGTCAGTCACCAAGCACACCCAGATTTAAGGGTTCCATACTGTGAAAATCCATCTTTATTTTGTTTTGAGGTTTTCAATGAACTCCGCGAAACAAAATAAAAGCTCTGAAAATCTGAAATTGCTCGGTACTACCAGTCCTCAGAAATCCCCACAAACAAGCCATTTTGAACTTTGGTGATTTGTGACTTCACAAGTCAAAGCCCATTATATTCAAGCTGAGGTTCATTCGTCCCACCCCTGTGAGTCAGGAGAGTTGTAAATTTAAACCTCTTAATGAGGGGCTTTGGACAACTGGGGGACCCCCAGAGTCTCTGCTCTGCAACAGAAAGCAATAAACATTGCACAAATCACATAAAAATAGTCATATTTCATATCAAATTAAATAGGAGAAACTATGCTACAAGCACATATAAGTCATATTCACGCACACCAAACAACTCCAACATCAACTCGAGGACACTTACGTAGCGAGCACATACCTCTGTCAAGGCCGTCGTTCATCCAAACTGTAATATATTATTATTTAAGTTCTTTTACACAGAGCAGTGTGTTTTTTCTCATATCTGACAGTTTCGACTGCTCACTTCCCGCAGTCTTCCTCAGACTGCAGGAAGTGAGCCGAAAAACCACACCGCTCTGTGTAAAAGAACTTAAATAATAATAATGTTAGAAGACCAAATGAACCTAATTGGATTACTTTTAAACTGCAATTTTTTGATCAGCCAATGAGGTTATGTATTCATGTTGGTTTGGCTGTTTGTTAGCAGGATTACACAAAAACTACTGAATGGATTTTGATGAAATTTTCACCAGACGTAGTCCTCGAGTCATTAATGAACCACATAGATAATGGAGGTGATCTGGATGAGGATGCAGATTCTGGATCAACTTTTCACTTTCTTTAACATTGCAAGATATGACCATTTTTCACATTTTTTTCCTTAATTCTGCTAACAAACAGACAAACAGATGGACAAATCAAGAAGCAAACATAACCTCCTTCACAGAAGTAAATATCAAAATCCTAAAAAAAAAAGCTAGGGCTTAAGATGTCAAAATATCAAGAGTTACATCCAATCTTATTCAAGCTAAAATTAGTCACATCCCCATGAGCAACTGACAATATTCTTGAGTTTTTCCAGAGTTTTTGTTATTATATTTTTGTGTTAGCTTTTTGTCAGAATCTCACCCCAGGCCGCTTTACAAATGACCGGCAGTTCAATCAATAAGATTAAAAGTGCATTTGATACCTCGGAGTTACAAAAAGAGCTTATTTTGTCAACAGTTTTACAGAAGTCTATTAGGCACATTTAACGCTGCAGATATTATGACATGGAACCTTTAAAGAATTGTGCATTTTGTGTTTGCTGTGGCTCGAGCTACATCTGTGGGATGATTATAGCAGAAGTCCAGTTAAACTGTTGTTTTTAATAGAGATAAAAATGCCCAGGGGAGAAAACAAAGAGAGGACACTAGAGCAAGGAGTAGGTGGTGTGGAGGCAATTATCAATTGTGGAGAAGGTGTGGTGTTTGATTTATACTCTGTGACAAGAAGGCATTATGATGAGCCCCGCTGTGGGTGTAAAAACCAGGTAGGTAGATCACAGCCCGGTGACTGGCACATCCCAGCAGGGGGTGAGGTTAAAGCTGTTTCAGCCTGCTCTGTGTGCATCTCTGCACACACAGGCAGGCAACCCTATGGCTGAAAGCATAGACATTTGCAGACACATATAACCTGATATACTGTAAACTGAAATACACATAGATACCTCGACAGGAGCCTATTCTGACACACACACATACAGAGGAGAGCACAGTTGTTGATGTGCCCACTGATGCAGACCGAAGACAAATTGCTCCCTTTGAAGGCAAAGCCAAATCAAACACAGAGTGTGATTTCTGTCACTGTGGTGTTTGGCTTTAAGGCTGTGAGGCTGACATCTGACAAAACATCCACGCTGTCACACCCAAGAACTTGTGCACCCGTGAAACCCGCACACACACACATTTCTGCACATAGGCAGTGGCCTGTTGTACAGCTGGATTAAGGAGGAAGAACCCTGTCAGCTTCTCCAAAATCCAGGCCTTTGCCATCAAAAGCCACAAAACCTCCTCTGCTCATCAGTGCTTACTAACATTGTGTCTCGAGGCGCAGAGCTTTTTTATGCAGCAACACAATCACTTACTCCCGTACTGGCTTTAGCATTCAATCATTCTGTTCCATGGACAAAATGTTCAATGCATAATCAGGAGTTGGTTGTTTAGTTTTACAGGGTTAAAATATGACTAAGTTATATTATAGGCGTGGATCTCAACGCTGGTTTCCTGAATTGATTCAATTCCAGTGCACAAGATTGAAATCCCATGTTATTTCCAGTTCAGTTACATTGGAGATGCTGTATTTCTACTAAAATTTTACTAGGACATGAATGTAATTGTCTGGGAAATAATGGCGTAAATTAACCTAGTGTTTCTCAACTGGTGCCGCCTTGTGACCCACATGTTTTAGTGATTGACCCACTTGCATCAAACTGAACTGGACAAATGTATTTGTTGTAAGCAAGTAAACGTAATATGAAATATATTTTGAATAATATATGACCTTATTTTGTTTAGTGCACTCAAATTCAGATCACAAAATAATTTAAAAACTATAAAAACAGCAACCAAATTAATCAGAAAATGACCAAACAAACAAAATGCAAAATATTCAAGAAAAATAACAAATACAAAGAGCACATTCAAATGAAAGAGCAAAAACATACAATATAATAAACTACATGAATGAAAATTATCAAAAAAAAATCCACAAGATGAGCAAAAATTCACAAATAATCAAGACAAAAGATTTAAAAAATTAACAAAAATAAAAGGGAACAAAATAATAATTAAAACGTAAACACTAACCCAAATAAATGAAAACATATAAATTGATATACTGTAATACAAACAATGCAACCTACTGTATTTCAGTCTAATGTCATAGCAACGGTAACTGCACAAAAATAGTCTAACGGCAGATACAGATTAATAAATACATGCAGTATTTTTTTTATTTACCATACATAGGGTAACGCGCTCAGAATGAGTCATGACCCACCAGTAGGGAACCACTGATGTAACCAGTTACCTCAATGTTGACATGCACACTCTAAGTTACGCATTTTCCGCACTATAAGGTGCACCGGATTATAAGGCGCACCCCCCAAAAATGTCATTTTAAATTTGAGGTTAAAGATAAAGCCTTACTCATCCACCGGAAAAGACACATCAGAAAAACTAACGCTGCGACCCCCCTCAGCCTCCTCGTCACCTGACATATACTTTTGTAAAACTGGGGCTCCCCATTCAACAGTAACCACGCTAACAAGTCAGATAAAATCAGATAATGTGACCTTTACTGGAAGGTCACAGTCACATATTTATATTTATAGGTCACACCACCTTGGGGGAAGTTCAACAAAAAAAATCACGCTAACCAGAAAAAGATATTTTGAACGTTTGAACCTCAAGACCAAGGTCACCCATATTTGAACACCTGACGTACAATGGAGTAAGGTTGGTGACTCTAGGCCTCTCCACTCAAGAGTAATCATGCCAACAAATTAAAAGTCAGATAATCTGAACTTTGACTTTTACCTCACTGTCGAGGTCACCCATTTCAATACCTGTCCACGGTTTTAACCTGATTTTAGACCAATGCATCTACAATCCACAGTGCCTGCTCTGGGGTCATATTTGCCCCACATTAGCAATCAGGGATCTGAGATACTGTACGCTTTCACTTCAAGTGTAAAAGTGTACTTTTACCATCACGTTACTACAGTAGGACAGTGAGCGTAGCCACATTGGTATGCAGCGTTAATTGATTTAAAACAGATCGCATAAGACCTGGGAGAGCCGGGGATTTGTGAGCTCTTAGACTGAATGAGAAACCAGACGGAAGGTAAGAAGGGAGGAAAAGTGAGAGAAGCGAGGGAGTGGCAGATCACCGGAGAGGCGAGGAAAAAAAAAAAAGCGCCGGCTGAAGGACGGCTTCGGTGGGGCTGTTGTTGGGTTTACAGCTGCAAAGTTACAGTAAATGCTCTCGTCAAGCAGTGAGGTCTGACTTGGTGCTTAAGAGACGTCAAAGCCGCTAATTTACTGGTGCTCAGTGTTTTACCTATTTCCGCCGCCCTTGTGACATTATGCAATGTTGTGCTTACTAATGTCTCTTTTAAGTCAAGCAGGGAAGAAAAACAGCTAATACACTGAGAAGACATGAGATTCAAGTGCCTCTATTTTTGATTAACCCTCTTAGAGACCCTTACAAGACTCCAAAGCTGCATAATAGACGCAAGAGTGTTTTTCCTATTGCCTTTAAAATGTAGCAGTGGACAAACTGCTACGTGTAACTCTGACAAAAACTGCAATAACAAAAGCAGCATTTTCACACCTGACTTTCAACAAATCCACTGTGTTGTTTCTATGAAGACTGAAGCTTCATAAATACTGTGATTCCAATTAAACTCTGTCTTTCTTGGCCTGTTAGAAGAAGGTCAATAAATTTTGACATGAGCATGATTAATGAATTGAGACAGTCTATTCAACATGGCAGAAGCTAAAAAGCTCTAATTTGATAGAGACCAGACCAAGCCGATGAACCTGTTTAATTATCTATTTCCAATTCTACCTGCAGTCTCATTTCAATGTATTGCAGGCAGCTCCCAAAATAATTGCTTTTTGCAATCTACAAGTTCATTTGCACACATTTTATTGATCAAAATGAGTCTGGAAAAAGAAAACAATCTGAACCTAAATTAAAAGCTTCATTAAATGTGAAAATTGGTCGGGGAATAGCGAACATCTGTTTCTAGCACCCTGCGTCATAAACTCCAAGGTTAAACCAAACACCAATTTATGGAATGCAGACTCCGGTATCAGCCAGCGCTGTGAAGCACCTTGACAAACACAGCGTACGTCAACATGGCTTCAAAAGATTCGAGAGAGATACAAGGGCAAGGACTGCAAGACATTCCGTGTCTCAGGTTTACTAGGACTTGTGAGTAGTCCAACTAAGAGTGGTCAAACGATAAACCTGACAAGCTGACAAACTGTGTTCAGGACACTGATGAACAGGTTGTGCTGTTGTATAAGTGTCTAAGATCAGAACATGTTCTCATTTCCTATAAATCCACGATAGACAGTATTACAGTGGCCATCTCACTGCTGTTGCAGGTGGACCTCTGTTCTCTGTGACCTTGGAGCAGCTTTCAAGTGAATTGGCTCAGGTTGCAAGTTGTATTTTAACAACCCCTCGCTTGAGTGTTTGCAGCCTTGTTTATGACTGTTGGCATCCCAAACCACTCTGGTATACAGACAGAGGGCAGAGGCCTCTGTGTTTCATTCCAGCTCAGTCCGCATAAGGGGCGGTCACAAAAAAAGAGCTTGGAGAGCCATGATTTAATGCCCAACACCTTCCCAACATCCGAGCTTGGATCCACCTGTGAGTTTTTGTTTGCCAGCTGAACACAGAGGATTTGATTTAGCCCTTCAAAGTTGGTGGTGACAGGTTCCTTATCTGATTCTGAAAACTTTTACATAAGTGTGCAGAATGCATCAGGTATCTCTTACCTTTAGGATGTCCTGGGTCACTGAACTCGTACTTCCCCATTCCGACTGTCCGCAGCATTTGTAACCCGTTGGGTCCATCCTGATTGTCTGCAGCCGTGAGCTGGGCCTGTGCTGCTGCCTGTCCATTGGTTAGAGGAAGAGCAGGTGGCTGGATGAGGGCGTGGCCAGGGTGAGAGGTTAACTGGCCATTTCCCATCACGCTGTGAGGGTTTGTATGAACCACATGGTTGGCTTGAGCAGCGAGGGCGGATGGCGTGACCGTAGGTTGAGCAGATGGATACGGAGGTTGGCTGGGTAGGCTCAGCACCATTGATGGAGGCTGCTGGGTCGACTGTGGCGTCAGCTGGAAGTGGGCGGTCATGAGGGGGTGCTGTGGGGGTACTGGTGTTTGGAGGGATGGGGTTACTCCTCTGCTGGGCGACTGAGCTGTCACGCTGTGGTTGAAGGAGGGCGGCTGGGGGAGGGTGTAGGTGTGAGGCAAGAGGCTCGGCTGACTCACTGCTGCTACTGGTGTGACCCATGTTGGACCTGGTAGAAAAACAATAATAGATGGAGATTAATTAATGTGTATCAAACTAGTTATACTATGATATTGTGTAATAGTCAAGACAACTGTAATTCTGTACTGCAGACCGGGTTGCTGGGTGATGCAGGTGCCAAATAAACCATTTATCAAACTTCTGTTTCTTTAAAGAGGGTGGTTTTATTTATTTAACACTAAAAGGCAAAGTGGAAACGGAATTAGAAGTGCTCAGGAACAGTTACTTATGCATTAGGTTGCAATATTTCTTACAAAACACTATAGAACAGGATTCTGAGATATGACTATACAGTACACTGTATTGACTCTAACCAGACAAATATCCATTATTTCATACGAAGCTCTATTATTCATTTCACTGTTCCGCAAATCACACAGTATTTTTTGTTGTTTTGATGACATTGAAATTGTCAACCCTGGCCTGATGCACACCAGATATTTGCATAAGGGCAACACAAACAAACATGGAAAAGTGTAAACATGACAGAGAACAACTTGGACGAACCAAGACAAAAAACAAGGAGCTTGTGCCCAAATGAGGAGCCACCTGTCAAATGGTTTGGGTATGAAAAATTATGCTATAACTCAAACTTGTTCGGGCTCGTATATTAAAGTGGTCAGCCTTATTTTGCTGCTATACATGCACGTTTAGTATACACTTAATAATGTAAAAAGGATGTGTTCATTTTGCAAACACTTAACTGAATTTGCAGAGATACTTATTGTTATCTTGACATGAGATGACCTTCATCAGGACAGGATATTTTTCTATAAATTTTACAGTACAGCCCTACACACTGGTTTATGGCACTGTGGTATGTTGGTAAGCTGTAAACAAAGCATCTACCCATGGACAGAGTGCTTATTTTATGTCTGGTAGTAGACGATCAAACAGAGACAGAAAACAGCATGAGAACACAGACTTGAGCATAAGCCTCTTCCCTTCCACATTACAACTGTGAATGGTGTACTGCTCAGCTCGGGTCCAAGTTTGTTTTAGACTTGAGACATAATATCAAACACAAAATATTTGAAATGATGTACAGATCCATGCCCAAGATCAACATCATAATGAGATTATGAGATTTATTTTGCTACAAGATGAGCAAATGTTATTCTGAATGTGACAGTCGGTTCTACTGTGTGTGTGTAGGAGTCTGTGTTTACACAGATACTACGAGCCAATCATTTCTCTAGCCTGAGGCGTTAGATGCCGAGGGTGTGCTGGGAAAAATGCAACCATATTGGACCTGAATTGTGCCTTCCTCTCTCCCTCATGTTCCCCTCCATCCCCATCTATAGCTCCCCCAGCGATGGTCCGATCTCTAAAAATAGCCAACCAGTCTCTGCCAGAGGGCCAAAGGCTAAATCACAGCATGCAAAAAGCTGAAGAAAAAAAGAAGGCCACATTATTCATGATACTAGACCTTCTGATATAATAGTCTGGGCAGAGATGGAAAGGGAAGTGGAGACAAAGATAGACGGTGAGAAAAAATGAAAGTGAGGGTGGGAATAAAAGACTCTAGAGGCCAGTTCAGTTCATAATTCACATGTCATTGAACTAATGGCACAAACGCTGTATTTCATTTGCCCTCTTTGGTAGCTCCTCTTGATAAAAGAATCAAGTGGTTTAAAGTAATATTCCACATATATTAAAGTTTAAAGGTTTTGCAGCAATGACAGTATTGATTAGAACTCGATGTGTATGCATACTAATCATGTTCCATTTTTATCATCATTTCTTCTACCTATAAGTAGCCTGGCTCTCTGCTCTGCCAGAAAACGGCTGAATATTTCTGTCACGCAGAGACAGGATTGACATTTTCCTTCCTTCCTCTGTCTGTATGTTACCGTTTTGAAAGTCCTCCTCGCTATAACAACAACCTCTGAGCTGTAATAACATACTGAAAATGGCCAGTTTTGACACACATCGATTTAAGCAGTGATTTGTTTTTTAGGGACTTTAGTCATTATTCTTTTCTCCTAACACTGTCTCGCAAAGACACTGTCGCTGCTTCCTGCAGTCAAGATTCTGATTCTTTTAAAGAAGTTGCCGAAAAACAGTTCTTACCCCTTTTCCAGAATGTGAGTGCAAGACCTATTTCGTAAAGGCACTAATCAAGGTCTAAAAATGCATATGTGAACATCCTCCTTCACTGTTTTTCCTTTATTTTTAACATTGTACATTAATACTGATGGGATCCAAACTGTGCAAAAACAACACAGAACATTTAAATTGTGTGCTTTACACCACCAGTTGTCTAATAGCCCTATTAGTTGCCTTATTACCTGCCTCAGAAACAAATAGTGTTTGGTGATTTTGGAAACTGCGCTTGGGGGTACATTACTAATTCTTGAGATTTTCAGATGGAAAGACCTTAATTTCTAAAAGTAATGATTGTCTTTTCTCTTGGCATTTTTTGCCATGATATGGATTTGTACAGTAGCTGTAGTGGCACTAATAGGAGTTTTGACTCCACCCTTCCTCTGCACAAAACAACTGATTATCTAAAGCATATTAACAAGGCGAGAAATGGCACAAATTAACTCACCTGTGAACTTAAACCCATTCAAGCTGACGACCTTGTGAACCTGATGAGATAATTCCATCAGTGTGCCAAGCTGTCATCAAAGCTCAATGGGGCTCCTTTGGACAAGCTAAAATCTAAAACATGTTCTGGATCGTTTCACACTTTTTTTGTTTACTATATACTGTATTTCGATGTCTTCAGTATTAATGTACAATGCTGAAAAAAATAAAAATAAAATAAATGTTGCGCAGTTATTAGAAAGGATGTCAAGGAATTTTGTTATCTTGACCCAACACTGACCTACAAGGAGAGAGCAAGTAACTTTAAGATTGCTGATTTTCCAAAACAGCACATACTCATTTTTTCCCAGTTTCAATCATTTTCATAACTCTTAAGTACATTGTCAAACGAATTTGAAGAGCTGTTTTAAACCAAACAAACACAAAACTTCTTCCTTGAATACAAACTTTCCTTAACAGAGATGACAGTGAAGTTTCTGTTGAAAGAAACCGTTGATTAATTCTGGCACAGTTGGCTGAGAACTTTCTGGCAACACAGTTCAGTGAAGTGTGGAGAGAAGCTGGCTTCTTTGCAAACGCCAGTCACAGTTTGGAATAGCGCACACACGCAAATCAATATGCAACACTATGCTCGGATGTGAATGTCATATGCGACAGCGTGCTGGGTCGGTGACATCTCACTCTCCTCACGCTTCACTCCAAGCTGTAGTGTGAGAGCTGGTGTGGGTGTGGGAGCTTGGGTGGCCAGTGGCACGAGTGGGGAGTGAAGCCTTGTTCGCTTACAATAATAAGCACGCCACAGCTTCACGGCCGATTCTGCCGGTCCCTCATTGCACAGCAGGAGGCTGTGGCCACACAGCAGGTGGGCTCAACTGCTGCAGGAGGTGAACATGGGACTCCGTACTCTCCTACCACAACTGCACACTTTCATCCTAAAGCACTGTGAATGGTTTCTCTTGGGGAACTGATGTTTTTAAATAATTAATTCATCATGCAATCTATATGGAAGATATCTGAATTGTAATTAGGTACAGGGGGGTAGCAGGGGTTGAAACTGTATAATCTGTGCCAGCTAATCACATTTTGAGCAAAATGCTGTGCTCCCATAGAGTGGCAGCTGTCTACAATCTGGATCTGGAATTTCCAGTGGAACGAGCTCTGTGCCAGTATCATTCTTAAATGAGACACATTTGCGATGAGCAGGAGGCAGAGGCCAGAGGAGCAATGGAAGGAAATTAACTGCTCTAGGGCAGAGCCATTCTGGGTGAGTTCATTACAATAACAGTAAAAACTTCAGCGTTGGCTTAACTCGTTGATGTCGGGTTTGCGCTCGGCCGCATATACCTTTGTACACGTTTAGAACATGATAGGAATAGAATAGGGTTGACATCTAAATGAGATCTAATGGACAGCATTTGGAGGACTCTGAATCTGATTCAGTCTAAGCTCTTAGTTTGTGGCACAACAACATTAACAAGGCCATAAAATGGGTTAGTGTGATGTTAGAGATGTGAAAGGTTTGCTGAGGCGCGGTATGGGTTTATACTCATTACATTTCTTGATACCATTCTGACATTTCTAAAATGATGTGCATAATCAAGCTGTTTCATGTTAAGATGGTGTTTGTGGATGTACATTATGCATGACTGTGGATGTAAAGTAAGCATGTTGCAGAGGCGAGCACGCACTTTATGTGGAACAAGGCAGCCAAGATGCTTCATTAGCATTGGATCATAGTGTAGCTGCCCTGAGCTGTCACATAAGTGTGCATGCATGTGTATGGTCCATGAACATGCATTTATTCAGTGAATACACCATATTAGAAGTGTAACATAATTTCAAACTTACCGTATTTTCCGCACTATAAGGCGCACCTAAACGCCGTCTATTTTGTCCAAATATGACACTGCGCCTTATAA
>JAQQAE010006031.1:0-17051 GCA_029823295.1 Pseudamia nigra
TGTATTCTTACCTTGGCTTATGACTTGGTAGTGTGTCCGTGGACACTGCACACGTCCATAACTGTAAACAACACCACTGTACCTTGTAACTGTGGGCCATCAAACGTCTACTTTCCTAATTACATGTTTCTCTTTCTACTTGCTTAGGAATAAGAATAGGAATGTTGTACTGAGGATTTAGTTTATGCACAAAGGCGTTTTTCCCAACCCTAAAAAAATTCCTTCATGGTACAGGGTACATTTTGAATACTGCCTTTCACAGGATTAAATCAAAATAAATGATCATCAAATCAGCAAAAAAAAGACAAGAATGAAGAAAATTGAAAAAATGAGGCAGAAAATGGATGAAAATTTTAAAAAGGAACAAAATGATCAAAGAATAAAGAAAGTAATGAATAACTTGGGCATAAATTAACAAAACAATCAAGAAAATGTGTTAAAAAATGAACAAAACAATCGAGAAAATGACTAAAAATGATCAAAATAGTCAAGAAAATGGGAAAAATAAATGTAATGAAAAAATGAATAAAAATTTAAGAAATAGAAAATTTTGTAAAAGGGAACAGAATAATTAAAAAAATTAAAAAAATGTGCACAATAATCAAGGAAATGAGTAAAAATAGACAAAATATTCAGGAAAATGAATAAAAAATAATAAAATAACAAAAAAAATCATCAGAAATGTCAAGGATGTAAAAAAAAAATAAAGAAAAACATCAAGAAAGCGAACAAAGTAATCAAGAAAATGTGCAAAATGAATGAGAAAACTAAAGAAAAACAAACTAAATAATCAAGAAAGTGAACAACTGGGGAGACTAGGGTTCATTTTAAATACTGTCCCTCACTGCATTAAATCAAAATAAAATGACCGTCAAATCAGCAAAACAACCAGAAGGATGAAAATTGAAAAAAAATGATGCAGAAAATGGATGAAAATTTGAAAAAAAGAACAAAATGATTTAAAAAAATAAAATAATGAATAACTTGGACATAAATGAACATACAATCAAGAACATGAGTAAAAACAAACAAAATAGTCAAGAAAATTAGTAAAAATAAAGGTAACAAGAAAATAAATAAAAATGAAAAAAATTAAGAAAAAATTGTAAAAGGGAACAAAATACATTTAAAAAATGAAACAAAAATGTACACAATAATCAAAAAAATGAGTAAAAATAGATCATAGTCAGCTAAATGAATAAATTAATTTTGAATACTGTCCTTCATGGCATTAAATCAAAATAAAATGCATGTCAAATCAAATCAGCAAAGTGACAAAAATGAAGAAAATGGAAAAAATAATGCAGAAGATGAATGGACGTATTTTAAAAAGAACAAAATGATCAAAGAATAAAAGAAAATAAGGAAAGACTAGGACAAAAATGATCAAAATAAGCTACAAATTGAACAAAAATAAGTAATCAAGAAAAAAATATTTTAAAAAGAACAATGGGGCACAAAAACAACAAAATATCCAAACTAATGGTTCCATGTTCACAGCAGGGTGGAATTCCTAATTACATTAAACAAATTGCAAATGTTTTATCTAAATAAGTCATAAATGTTTACATGTTTACAGCCAGTTGAATACATCCATACATCATAAGTGATTAAGTTGCTTCTCACTTAACTCATCTGCAAAATGTGTATTCATGAATTCTTAAGTCACTGCATGCACAGCAGTTCATTCAACTGTCAAAATATTTCAGGCATATATGAATCTCATTACAGTACTATGGATTCTAATGTGGTGTAAATTGGTAAATTTTCTGGCAGGTGAAATGTGAACGTCTCTAATGAGTGGTGAGTTCATCGCGTCTTACATCGGCAGTCACATATTCTGACAAGTTAGCTGTTAGCTGCGTAAGTTTCCTGCGGTGTGAGACAGGCAGTTCATAAAGATGTATAAAACAGCAGAATTTCACTAGGAATGTAGAAGCAGTGTGTAATGTAAAACCCTCATGTCACGTCTGTGTCTGAGGATTTGTCACATCGATATACAATAATAAACAGTAAACAGTCAGTGATGATGAAGACATGGACAAGTCTAAAATGTGGATGCAAGAAAACTGCAAAACTGGCAAAATATCTCAACATTTTGACACAATAAAAGAGGGTTTTTTTGTTCCATTCTGAGACCACTGACTCACTTAGTCCTTTGTAGGGCAGTTGACACTTTTTCATCCAGGCTCGGGTCGTCTAGCTGAGGCCTGGGAGCTGCTTGAGTGACCGCAGTATCTTATCTGTTCCTGGACAGAGATCTTGGACGTTGTTCATGGGATCTGCTGGGTATTGCTGCACTGAGGGTTCCGGTAACAACTGGAACCACTACCCTGATTTTCCACATCTGTTTGAGCTTCTCTTTCAGCCCGCGGTAGTTCTTGGTACTGTATACACTCACTTGATCTGGTTATTGAAGGGGAGATGGTAACCATTTGTGACTAGGTTATGACTTAGCAAACATTTCATTTATGTGACGGATCAGTGGTTAACTAAATATTGCTGTAACACACAAAAACATGGCCAGTGGACTGATGAGAAGGGCGAGTTATTCTTCTATCTCACACATGGAGAGGGTTAGCTCGTGACATCTACCATACCATCACATGTTAATGACATCATTACTGAAAACACACCTAATTACCCTGTGTGACAAAGGCAGCAGGATTTTGTAATCGCCTGTGTCTATATGCATGCGTACATGCTTGCATATTCATAAGTTCCATTTGTTTACTTTGACAATGAGAGAACGTGATAAATCCACACTGTTTGGGACATCCCATTGTTTTACCTGATAGAACACATCATATGGACCAGTAATTGACAGTGAAGAAGGTCATCTCAGTAGAAAGTAAAAGTGATCTTAATAACATTTCCTGCTGGGTTTCCATCCAAAAAGTACCACATTTTTAAACTGAATTTTCAGAAATTTGCTAAAAGGAAATGAGCATGTGTTTTCATTTCTGTCAACTACTTTTGCAAATCTTGGGAGGTGCTTAAACAAGGTGCAGTAAATACATAGGGACAGAAAACCTTAGAAGTTATATCCTCCAGCTGTGTGTTCTTGAACTTGTTTTTGTAGCATGTTAAATTGAAGCAATCACACTCGTGTTTTCGGACATCATGAGTTAAAATCTGTGATGAGAAAAGGCCTAAAATGATTCTTGCCTGTTTAAAGTCATACTTCCGTTTGCACATCCACAGTGATGTGAGCTACATCCAGGGTCTGCATCCTCTCAGATACACCTATACTACTTCACATTTTCTATTCTTTTTCTTTTTTGCCAAGATGTCAAAAGCTCACTTAAAATTTAGCTGACAATTATATTAAAACATGGCTACTATGTGAATGAGACAAGCCATTTGACAAAAGCTGTAAGTGTAAAATGTTTAATTTTAGTTTTGTCTGCATCTGTTCATATTCCAATAAGTATTTCCAACCAGTACACACAGGCTTGTTTTAAAGCTTAGAAGAGCTCCAATAACAGCAGAGCATGTAGCACACCTCTGCTTCCACAAACAAGGTATTTCAGGAGATGTGGTTGGAGCGCTGGGACAGTGGCCACAACAAAAGGACCTGTTGTGTCTTCAGAATGTGCTCACAAATCTGTAGACATGACATATCGACTCGGAGATTTATTCTGTTCAAACAACCTTGGCGCATCCAGTGGATTTTCCACGGGTCCCTGATCTGTCTAGTCATCGGTCACACTCCAGCTCAAGGACGCTCTGTGAAAACATTGGGCTAGAAAAGACTGTTTTCAATAATGGGTGTGTGCAGGAGAGGTTTTCTGTGTGAGGTGTATGTTGTTGTACATCTATTCTGCATTTTTGTAGATGTGTGCATGATAAGTTCTGTGTGGTAGAATGCGACTGTGTATTCGCCGGGTGTAGCTATGCATGTATGTGTGGCTATGTGTGTATAGACAGAGAAATAGACCATGGCCTGAGGTCATATCTGCGTCAGGCGGCTGCTAGAGCTCAGCGCCGGAGCAAGATCCCCTACGCCTTTAATTAGACACATTAACATACACACACATACAGTGTGCGCACACACACAGAAACACACACACACACACTTGTACTTCTCTCTCTCACTTCATCCTCTCTCTCTGCCTCCCACAATAGGCCTGTTGCATGACCCGAGGCTATGCCGACCACACCACATTAAAACCTGGACTAATCAACCTCATACTCTCATGGACACTTACCCACACACTCACAAGCTCACCCACATGGGAGTGCACACAAGTCACACTTAAGCTCACACACAGTCAGACACTCACAGCTTGTTAATTCTCCAAACAGAACATGAACCCGAAGTCACGGTGGGTACAGTTTGATTAGATGTGGTGACTGCGGTGAGCAGCAAATTAAACCTTGAATACGACCAAATAAACAACAGGGCCAACTCGATTTGGGAATAAAGAAGGATGTAGGGATAATTCAATATGTCCCCCTAAGCTTTTTAACTGTACCGCGTACAGTTGTCAAGAAAGGAAATCAATTTGCCTGCCTGTGGTCAAATTGAACCAATCACCCACCGAGTAAATGTATAATTACGGTAGTAAAAGCAATGCAAAGTCACAGTGAGTTATGTCAGGTAGAAGCAGCAGCTATATGTTCATTGTGACTGCACTATGTGGTAAGGAAGAGGAAAAATGATGGAGGACATAAAAAGGAGAGATGATATGACAGATACTCAAAGAGTAACTGAGCCATTGCTAAATCGGGGCACATCCTTTTTAATATAACATAAAAAAGCACCTGAAACATCTAAAGGAGGCAACATTGTTTTATTACTGGTAGATGAGAAGATTAAACAAAAAAGTCTAATGTCTAAAGTCAGAAGACTATATTCACATGTACAGTACTGGACACATATGTTACAGATTTTGCCCTGAAAAAGCAGCATTTTTGATATGAAAATGGAAATTCTGCAAATAATAATAATAATTTTAATATAATAGTATAACTAATATTCACTTTTGCATACAGTTGATCTACTGCAGGGTTGACAGGGGTCAATGCATGTTGTTTATCACATTAAAATGTGGGATGAAAGGAGATATTTTACATCTTTGCATCAAAATGAGACTTCTTAAAGTGATATTTTCACATAAAATATGTGTGCATTTCACAAACTCTTTCATGCAATGTTATGTGGGTGTGTTTTTGCGTTCTCACTTAAAATATGATCTCTTTTCAGTATTCATCTATACTTCATCTGTACATTGCCATAAGAATGTTCAGTAAGAAACATCCAGTAACAACGTGACCTTGCAGTCAATGGGTTGAATTTGGAATATCCAAACAGGACATGGTGTGATGACCCAGTCAAATGGTGAATAGTGCCGTCATTTGAATCACAACAGGATAGGCTGTATAATATTTTAGCAAAATTTCAGAAACAAAATATGTCTAAAATGCATGTCACATGATCCTACAAGCTGATAAAACAATAGAAAACAGAAATGATCACAAACTACTTGAATAACAGGTCCTTTACTGTAAATGTAGTCAGAAGTATCATAATAAAATGCAGAATTTAATGCACAACAGTGACTAAACTTTAAACCCTGGGTGTAAACACAGCAAAAGCTACAGTATGTTTTAAACCAATATAGATTACTAGTCGAAAGTTTTAATATTTTAATATTGAAGACGTTCAAACTGTGAAAGAATAAGTATGGAATTGAGTAGTAATCCAAAAAGCCTTAAACAGCCTAGAACATAGTATAGTTGATATTTTAAATTGTTCAAACTAGCCACATTTAGCTTTGATGACAGCGTCTCATACTGGTAATACTACTAAACATCCTCCACAGCAGACGTACCTGCTGGTCGTCCTCTCCTGGGACAGTCCTCATGAGAGACACTTTCATCATATCATTGGTTTGTTTTGACGACTGCACATGGGGACACATTCAGAGTTCTTCACATTTTTCAGACTAACATACGTACAGTATCTCCATTTCTTGACATAGCATTTCTTCCCTTACAGTTTCTTCCCACAATATGATGAGTTGTAGTAGCACTAATAGGGCTATTGACTCTGTGCCCACCCATCCTCTGCAGAAGACAGCTGATGACGTACTGTAAAACACATTCAGAAGGCAAGAAATGGCACAAATTGACTCACCTGTGATTTAAAAACCATTCCCAGTGACTACCTGGTGAATCTGATAAGAGAATACCATGAGTGTGCAAAGCAGCCATCAAAGCTAAATGTGGCTACTTTGGCCAAAAACATAAAACTTCTTCCGGGTTGGTTAACACTTTTTTGTTTTCTACATAATCCTATTTGTGCTCTGTCACAATTGTCACAGGACGCCGTCAGTATTAATGTACAATGTGGAAAATAACAAAAGTAAAGAAAAAAAAACACTGACACTTAAGGTGTGTCCGAACTTTTGACTGATAGTGTACATGGCCTTGTTCAGGTAACACTGGGCATTTTGTGTCTTTGTTAAATATGTCTTATTAATTATACTATCCCATAGAAGCACGCTTAGAAAGCATCAGTGTCTACTCATACAGGTCTACTGGTAACTATGGATATTTATTGCTAAACTGTTTTTCAAAAAGGTAATTGTTTTTAAGCCTTTCAAACAACATCTTGAATTAACTCTTACTTAAATCCTGATAACACCGCCGTGTCATGCTCAATAAATAAGTTACATGGTTGACATATTTAGAAACATAATTGACTGCTGATGTACATGTATCAGTACTGAGATGCCTTCATTTGTTTGTTCTGCTTCCGACTGCTCAGCAACAAACAACAGGCAACACGTGTCGCATGTGATGTTCTTTTCACAAATGAAGAAACAATCAGTAACCTGTGCAAAGCTCTTTCCAATCAGCAGACTTGCCTCTGTTCATTGAAAATCAGCAGGTTTCCAACGGCTAGTTGCTTGAGGTGTGGACGTAACAGTAGCCTCGGGGTGCATAGCCAGGGATCCTTGAGGCTGCCATAAGGAAGCATTGTGAGTAATAGAGGCATGCACCAACCACTAACCTGCAGCTAAATATGGTGAGAGGCGCACACACACGATGCAGAGTTCGCTTTTTGATCCATAAACGCATAGATATTCACAGACTCCTGATGAATCTGTATGCGGACAAAACTGTTCACGCTTATTGCATTTGTTTCTTCATCACATTCACTGAATTAATGAGGCAGCTGACTATCTGAGTACAACTATAAACACACAACACCTCAAATAGAACTCAGTGGACAGACTCAGACAAGTACAATATTAATGTTTAACAAACTGAGCCACATCATTTTTTCCTATGTGCAGGAGTCTGTTTTACCTTTACTTTTATAGTGTTCATACGTATATTTTACTCGTTGCTGCCATACTGCTATACAGTAAAAGCTCCCACGCAAGTATGGTCACATCTCATCACACCTGTTCCTGTCTCATCGTATCTCTTCTCACCACCCCTCACCTCATCATCTCATTTCATTTAATGTCTTATAAAATTAAAAATATATTTCATCCAGCATAGCCATAGATAAGACCATATCAGGGTCCTAGGAAAGTGGAATGTTTATCCCTTCTTTCTTGATGTAGGATTGATTGTGTTTTACATCTCATAATGCACCAAACATTTTCAATAGGTGACAAGTCAAAACTGCACCAGGTCAGTTTAGCACCTTGACTCTTTTGCCAGAGCCATGATGTTGGCATATATTTAAGCAGATGTCATAGAATGTGGTATGGCATTGTCTTGCTGAAATAAAAAAATGGCCCAAAATAAGTTACTTCCTGGAAAACAAAGTCTACTTGGCTGCATATTTTGTCTAAAACCTGTATATATATATATATATACATATATAGTTCATTATTAATGCTGCCTTCTCGAATGTGCAGGTTACCCACGCCATGTGCACTAATGACCCCCATACCATGACAGATGCTGGCTTTTGAACCGAGTGCTTATAACAAGCCGCATGTTCCCTTTCCACTTTAGCCTGCAGTACAAGACATCCATGATTTTCAAAAAGAATTTCAAATTTGGACTGGTCAGACCAGAGGACAGTTTTCCACTTGGCCTCAGTCCATCTTAAATGAGCTCTGACTCAGAGAAGGTGACAGCATTTCTGAATCTGGATTATTCAGGGATTTTTTTTTGCATGGTAGACTTTCAGCTGTCATTTGTACATGTAGTGATGAACTCTGTTGACAGACAGTGGTTTTTGTTAGCGTTGTTAAGCTCATACAGTGATACAGCTCATACACACTCTAGAATTGGTTTTCAGTCTTATCTCTTGTGTAGATGCATTTTGTCAGATACTCTTACATTTAATGACATTATAAACTGTAGAAATTGAAATCTCCTTACTTTTTGCAAATTTCACACTGAAAATGTCGTTGTAGTCTCTCACAGAGTGGTAAACCCGTAACCACCATTACTTCAGAAAGCCCCTTGAAATGCTTTTATTCACCTAGTCATATTTTCTGTGAAAGCTGCAGACAATCCAGGACTTTCACACGTCCTGCTCTCATTCTCCACCTGCTCTGTCTCCTGTTTCCCCTAAGCCCCTCCTCAATGCCCGTGCATCATTCAGTGTCCGACTACAATCAGCTAAGCAACCTTAGGCACAAACATATCTGACCAAGACCAAGAGTCATTATGCATCACATCCTAATGCTGACATTATGAAACAACAGCCTTTCACAGTTTACATAAAAAGTAAGGAAAATGCAACAAACACATCCATATCAGGGCAAGATGAACAGTAACTAAACTGTTTTAAATCATGCTGATCAGTAGAATTAGTGTGATAGACCTAATGTTCTGACCTGCTGCTCACAAGCTCAGCGGTCAGTGCCAGCACCTCCAGTCACTCTTTGACTGATGTTCTGACATGGGACCGAAACGGCTCTGAACACCGGTCACAGAGGAGGGGAGGTGCTGGCTCTGACTGCAATTGATTTCTTCTTTTTCTCTCTTTCTTTGTAAGCCGTAGCCAAAGGAGGAATTGTTAATCTATCTCCTTGGGTCCTTTGTTTCTCAGCTACTTCCTATGACTGCAGCAATGCATGCCCGATACATACTGCAGGTGCGAATAGTATTTCAAGCCTGTGCATCAGGATGATTGACAGCCAGCTTATCACATGCTGGTGGAATTGAGCTAGAGCATTGGAAGTAGCTGTGAAGTTTTGAAAATCATTTCAGGTTGTAGGTGATGCAAAAGGAGACATTTTTCCACCAACATGACTGTATTAATTGCCTATTGCCAGAATTTAATGACAGTTTCAACAATTATGACTTTAAAAAGTTATGTACTGCAGCTTTAACTTAATTAACTGTGAGATGTTCCACAAGGTGTTTTTTAAGCATTTTACAACTTTTCAAGTCTTTTTTCCACCTCAAACAAACTTTTTTTTGCAGGATTCTAGTTTAATAAGTTTTATAAGTATAAAAAGCCGCTGCAAAAATGTACTTTTAGGCCACATGTGATCACACCATACCCTCCCATTAAACTTTATTTATCTCAATAAATGCAATTATATTCATAAAGCTACACAGACACCCACTTTCTCAATAAACGCAGTTATAATGATGTCCCTCGTGCTGATTTTAACCTGAACATATAAATACAGCATTGACACAGTCCTTGATAAAGTATTGTAAAAGAGTTGAAAGATGACTTCATTTCAACCTCACCAGTAGATGAATTTATAAACTTAGAGCTACATAAACACAAACAACAAGTACAGTACAGGCAGTACACACAAACACACACACGATCATGACGGGGCAATAGTCAATAGGACATGAAAGAAAGCGCTTGATGGTTTACACTGCGAGCACCTCTCACCTGGAAAACGAATGATTATTGACTCCCCTCCAGTGAGTGTTGGGGACATTCGCCTCAGGCCCTCGACCAGTAACCCCCTCCCCTTCACACCACCATCTTCAACGTACACACACACACACTGAAGCTACAGAACTACAGTTGACACCAGACACATGCAGCTTCAGAAACAGAAGGCTTTGGCCATTTAGCATTGCTCTAACAGAAACCATGCACACATACATTTAGCACTGACAGACAGACAGGGGTTAGAGAAGGAATGGGGAAGTGGTGGAGGGGGGTGGAGAAGAGGTTTGTTGAGGAGGGGGCATTGTCTGCTTTTTTTTTTTTTAGCGTGTAGCAGCAGCAATGCCTGGAGGGCTTCAACTCTGCCACTCCCCGCCGGAGAAGAGAGGCTGTCATTACGTGTCTGTGTCACTCCGTGTGTGTTTATGTGTATGTGCATATCAGCATCGTACATGTGCACAGCGGTGTGTGTTTGTGTTCCAGTGTGCGAGGCTGGGTGTGTCTGTGTGCGTGTCACTCCCACTCTGTGTCAGCTGCTTAAAGCTGCCAGGCCACATTGTGTCCTCTCCCTCTCTCTCTCATCCAGCCCTGATTGGTCAGTTTTTGGTTTCCGGGGGTAACCGAGGCGTTAATAAGCCAAGAAGGAGGGGTGGAGGGCAGCGCTGTAGTTACAACTTTTGTGTGAGGTCATCTTCAGACACATAGAAAGGAGCATTTTTTTTCAACATTTTCATCAGGAGTTAATAGGAGATAGTGCACACTGTTTAGTTTAATTCATAATCATTCTGTCCATCTTCTGGTATGTTACAATCCTCCAGAAAGTTGTCAATGTATCCCAAACATCTCAAAACTTGTTGAGTTTATTTTTTCCTCCAAAGGGAGGTTATGTTTTTTGTCAGCATTTGTTTATTGGTATCTGTTTGTTTGCTCACAACATAAATTGAAAAGTTATGAATGGATTTGGATGAATTTTTTAACCAAAAAACACAGGATAGCAACATAATAGATTCTATCAAACCACAAAGTTTATCCTTACAGGGGTTGAGGAAAAATAGCTACTATAAGGCAACAAATAAAGCTATAGACATGAAACTGACACCAAATTGTAGTGGAAAGTCTGCTGGTCCAGTAATGTGTCCATAGATTTGACGTATCTTCAAATTTTATGGAACTAGAGCCAGAAGAAAACTTCAGTTTGAAAATATTTTTGAATAACTATTGAACTAATACTGATATGCATGTGATTCCACATGCTAATTGTAGGTTTTCATTGTCAAAGACTCCAATAATGAGGGTCAAATAAATTTAAGAATATTACTTTTGGTGCAGTAACATTATGGGGGAAAAGAGTTCAACTGATAATAGTAGAATTTCACTGTCAAGAGAATCTGAGCTGCCTTGGTGGAGGTCGGCGCTGTCTGAGTGCTTTCTAGTTAGTGATGTAACTTCTTTTTTCCAGAGAAAGAAAGAAATTTCTTTCAGCCATTGCAATACTTCAGGGAGTCTTGCTTAGCTTTTATGAAACATATATTGAACCAGTAACTTCCATCTTTGGAAATGACAAAGCTGATATTGTTTTCAGACAGATATTTTGGTCATTTTTCTTTATTTCCTGGAATATTTTTGCTAATTTGTTGATTATTTTTTCATTTTTGTAAATCTATTTGAGTGTTTTTGTTCATTTTGTTGCTTATTTTGTACATAACATGGAATATATCAGAGCATAAAATATTGCTTTCAAACTGGGATGTTGGTTATCAAAGATCAACAAAAGAAGCACTACGTAATAGAAAAAAAATCAAGTAAATTATGAAAATGAGCAATATAATAAAAATTTGAGCCAAAAAAAATCAACAAAACAAGCTAAAATAATCAAAGATGTTGGCAAAAAGTTACGTACATACAAGAGAAGCAACAAAAATTGAACAAAACTCAAAATGACCAACAAAATTGAACAAAAATCAACAAAATTAGCAAGATAAGCAAGTAAGTTGTCAAAAAGAAACAAAATAAGCAACAATAACTGAGAAAAAAACCAAAATGACCAAAAAATGTTAACAAATTTAGGAAAAATAATCAAATAAGTTGTCAAAAATGAAGAAAACAAGCAATAAGAACGGAAAAAAGGAAAATGATCAAGAAAATAAAGAAAAATTACCAACACAATATATGCAGGATGTAATAAATTACACATTAAGTTTTTCATGAGACACACTTTGACTACTTATGTCTCTGCCTTTTATGAGTCATTATAATTATGTAGTAACAGTGCTTTTTATTTGCAACCCACTGTATTTGATTCGCCCTTTAATTTGTACAACAAGAATCACTTTAAGCGGATCAATCTATTACCAGAAAAAGCCTCACTGTGCTTCTCTGGAAACGATTCAAACTAGAAACACAGGAGACAACTCATATTGATAAATCATTTGACTGGATCGCACGGCAAACTGAGCCTCCCGTGTGTGTACTCGGATATTTGTGCAAACATTAGAGGGCCTGTGCTGTGTCAGGACAGCTTGAATTAAAAATATCAGCCGGCTGACAGACAGTGGTGTGTTTGTATCGTCAGTTAAAGTATCAGTTGACTGATGTGAGGTTGCGGCTGTGTGTCTGCTGCCGTCTGTCTGGGATGTCTGGCTGGATTCGGCACGTCAGAGCGGCGCGGGGAGGTTTCCCACAACTGACAGATGTGTTAAAGCCAAATCGCCCCCGAAACCCAGCCGTGTCACCTCCGACATGCCGCTGTCAGCTTTCCCCTGACAAGCTGTGGAAATGAAATGTCTCTCTTGTTGGATTCAAAAGAAACCATCACTCTCTAAGGCATTTTTAAATGATCTTGTTGTTAAAGTAATTAGAAAAATCAACTGGATTTTTAAGAGCACTTGTGTTTTGTTTTTGGCAGAAAGAATAATATATTTGATATGTTTTGACATCAAACGGAGACATTTTTTTGAGTGATTGAGTAGTAGTTAAATGACACTGTTTTTTGCTACTGGAAACAAATTCAAATTAACAAAATTTGACATCACATGAGGACAAATATTTAATAGACCTCAGCTTTGAGCACAGTTAAACTGAATTTTTTTAAGGTAATTGTGTCTTTTTCATGCCTATGCTCCATTATTGATAGAAAATCATAAAATGAGCCTCGATTTGCTGAAATTTAAACAAATATGTCTCACAGATACAGGATGCGTAACAGAATACCAATAATACAGACATCACCAATCGTAATATCCATCATCCATCATTGCACTTCACCTGGGATACATTTGGAATTGTGCACAAACTGTCAGGAGCATCTCAGGACTGCATTTTAAGATATTGATGCCAAAGCTATTTCTACTGTGAGAGGATGGAGCCAGTGCATCCTGCAACCAGTTATTTGGGATTTTAGTGAACAATGAATGATCTGTCACTGTGAGACGCAGTACGTCCACAAAAAACCCCAATGGCCTGTTAAGACATAGGCGTAGGTAATAAAACACTTTATTTTACATGATATGCAGCTTTTTTTTGTCTGTGTTACAGAAGTAATGGCAGTTTTGTTTTTTTTTATCTTTTTTTTTTTTTTTTGCACTGACGGGCTCATTTTTTAATTAATTTGTTCATTTATGGAGATTTTTAGAAAAATTAGTTTCTTCACTGAGTGCTGGTGTTCGCAACAATACATCCAAATGAACAATAAGGTCAATCTTCATTCATCTATGTTATTTTCTTATATATAAGCATGGCATACATTAAATTGTTATTTGTGGATTAAGTTAGTGAGTTTCATATGATTTTTTTTCTTTTTAGTTTATGTTGTTGGTTATTTTATTTTCTTTAGTTTCTTAATTGCTTTACTCATTTTAACTCCATTTAGTCGCTCATTTTGTTTCATTCAGTTGTTTATTTTATTGATTTTCTTGATTATTTTGTTCATTTTTGTGGCTTATTCTTTTCATGTTTGTTTATTTTTCTTCATTATTGGGATTTTTTGCTCATTTTGTTTATTTTATTATGTCCCTGACTGTTTTTGTTCATTTTTGTTCACTTTCTTGATTATGTTTGCTCAACTTTATTCATTTTCTAGACTGGTTAGTTTGTTTTTTCCTTGTTCTCCTGGGTATTTGGTTCATTTCATATTTTTTTGTAAAATCCATAAGACATGATGATTATGCTCTCTCCTCAGGCCGAGATCCTGTAGGTTTTGTTTCCAACTTGCAACTTGTTCAACTTGTCCAACTTGCCAACCGGCAGATTTTACTGATTAGCTCTTCTCTGCAAATTGAAGGAGTGCTGATCAGTCAAATCAAATGCTTCAGATACTGGCTGAAAATAAAACCTGCAGAGTCTCGGCCCTCCATGGCACATGGTTTGAAACCTGTGTTCTACTCTCTTAGCTTAGACCAGGGGTATTCAACCGTTGCCACAAAGGGCAGAGACGCTGCAGGTTTTCTTTCCAGCCACTCAGTAAAATGTGTGTTTTCACTGAGGAGCAACCAGTGGGGATGAATTCATCAAAATCACCTGCTGAAGAGAGTGGTTGGGAAGAAAAAGTGCAGTGTCTAAGCCATTTGTTGCAATGGCTGGACACCCCATGGCTTAGAACATCAACAAGTGACCAGCTCCGGTACAACAGACACTCCAGAACAAACTCCATAAGCACAGAGGTGCATGTACAACATTGAACAGCTGAGTAGAGTTCACTTAAGGCCCCTTTAAACAGGATGGCGACCTTTGTGCCACCTTTGAGGGACCCAAAAATGGCCAGGATGCTCAATGGTAGCTTAAACCAATAAAGCCCAGTGTCCCCCGAAGCAATGTTTGGCGAACCAACTGAGCTTCCCCTGTGCCTCCTCTGTGCATTGGTGACCAATGGCACCCAGATTGATGGGAAAATTTGCAGCAGAACGTGTCCTTTATCTGGCGACCATTGGCTGACCACTGTGCCTCCATTCTGCAATCACAACAATGCTCGTGCCTTCCTTCTGTCACCTTTCAGCAACCAGCAACCTCTGTGCGACTCTTTGGAACATGTTCAGAGATTTACAGTGATCATGACATCCATGGTGATGTGTGAGGATCCTGTGAACCATCGCTGAACGGTGACAATTCTGCCTCCTTTGAGTCTTCAACGGTGACCTTTGAAATTTTATGGTTGCACAGAGGAGGCACAAAGGTCGCCATCCTGCGTAAGAGGGCTTTAATGGTCACCAGTGTCCTCAATAATAAGTTTCTGAATGTTACGCATACCTGGAATTTTAAGATCTATCCTGGAAAATCAATTTCAGGGAATTTTAGTTTGTGTGCAAAGATGGAAACAGGCTACCAGATATAAGACAGTTTTCTCCACTGTGTTGTTAATGGCATGGATCTTCCATCCATCCATTTTCTACCCCTTAATCATTGGGAATCTTGATATTTGTAAAAAGTAAATCTCAATCACAGCATTAAAGCTCATGATTCTTCTTCTTTGGCCTGGTCCCTTCAGGGGTCACCATGGCAAATCATCTGCTTCCACTTGACCCTGTCCTGCATTTAGAACTGAAGATTTACATGTTTGTTTTGACCAAGGTTGTATGTTGTATGCCTTCCTGACAACACCCTCTCCATTTATCCGGGCTTGGAAGTACACAAGCTCCTGACTCCTTGTGGCTGGATTACATTACAGGTCATGATTCTAGTTTTAGTTAAATATTTGTAAAAATTTATTGAGTCCAGGATGTACATGTGGTTGGTCTGGAAGCTACAAATAAAATGTTCAAAAGCAGTGGTGTCTAGAGTGAACAGAAGCAGTACTCAAGTAAACGTGCAAGTAGCAGGACTCATAAAAATAAAGTGCTCGAGAAAGAGAAAGCATATGATGAAAATTTATTTCCCAGCATGGAACTTGTTATTGTCTTATATATTACCTTTGAACAGCTCATTTATCCTTCAGGCAAAAATGTAAAGTGCATATTAATAATCATTAGTACAGTAACAGATCCTGTCTACAGTCAAAAATCAAGAAAAAAAGAAAAAACGTTTTTATTTTATTTATTTTGATTATTGCTTATTTTTATCTTTTCACTTGTTTTTTTTTGCTTATTTTGTTTTTGTTCATTTTTGGTACTGTTAACATATCTTATTGTTAATTTTGTTTCTTTTTTGGTTCATTTCTGCTTAGTGTGTGGATATTTTATTTACTTAATTATATTGTTTTTTTTTTTTTTGCTCATTTTGTCGCTTATTTGTTCTTTTGTTACTTATTTTGTCTTAGTGTGTAGGATTATATTTGTCATTAAAAAAAGTCTGTGCTAAAACAAAGTCAGTGTTGAAGAGTGGCCAAATATAACTGAATAAAAGTAAAAAGTATTCTGCCCTAACTATCTTAACTATCACATCTGTTCAAAAGTTTGTTGCTGAGAAAAAGACTGAACAGCTTTTTTTGTTCCTTTAAAGTCTTATTTTTTGGGTTACTAAAGTTAATATTTTCACTGTTATGTATTATGTTTTATGTGATAGAGCACTTCCCTCAGGTTCACAGACGTAACACAATGAACTGACGTCGGGTTACAGTACATCCCGGGTCATATAAGTTGTAGAGCTGAAAAACAATTATTTCACACTTTGTCAACATTTGTTCTTTTTTATTAACATCAGCCTCATCACTCGTTCACTGATCACCCGTGAGAAGAGTAGAGGCGAGAAGAAAGAGATGTGTAGAAGGAGCGGGCACACTTTTAACTCTTTTAATTCTGCTGGAGGAAGCTGGTTAACCCTTAAGTGTTTCGCCCCGAGGACATCCATGAAAACTTAATCAGACCCACCTGGGACAGGCACCTCCATAACAATGAGTGTGTGTGTGTGTGTGGGTGTGTGTGTGAAATGTGCATGCATGGAAAGGCCGTGTGTGGTCAGTGAGGTATGCTGACCTATGTCTTATTAATGAGCAGCTGGTAGATAATGGGCGGAGTCTGTGTGATGGTGGTACCACAGAAGAAGAAGAAAGAAGCAAATCGGGAGATGAAGGCATCCTGAGGACCATATGCAGCCGTTCAGATCGGTTAGCATGCCCAAAGGCGCTAGAGCTTTAATCTGGATCTGCCATCTTTGTACTGCATGCAAAGCCACTGTAGTAGCTTCAGGTCAGTGGGGTCTGTACAGTGTGTGTGTGTGTGTGTGTGTGTGGGGGTGTGTGTGTGTGTGTGTGTGTGTGTGTGTGTGTGTGTGTGTGTGGTGT
>JAQQAE010006032.1:0-17050 GCA_029823295.1 Pseudamia nigra
GGCCGCATCATTGTATAAGCCGCAGGGTCGAAAATGTGTGACAAAAGCCGCGGCTTATAGTGTGAATATTACGGTACATTTCTTGCAAATCATCCATTTGACAATATGTTTCTCCAAAATCTGTATGTATTGTTCAGCATTAATGTTGCCTTCACTAATGTGCAGGTTCCCCATGTCCTGTGCACCAATGCGCCCCCATAGTGTCACAGAGGCTGGCTTTTGAACTGAGCGCTGATAACAACCGGGTTAGTCTTAAAAAAAGAGTTCAGGCCCAGATAAGGCAGCAGTGTGTCTGGATCTGGTTTCTGTAGGGTTTTTTTTCTATAGTACAGTTTCAAGTGTCATTTGTGGCTGCACTGATGAACTGTGTTCACAGACAATGTTTTTTTGGAGATGTCCCTGAACCCAGTGGTGACATCCACTTCAGAATCATGTCTGCTTTTAATGCAGTGCTGCCAAAGGGCCTCAAGATTGTGCTAATCCAGTATTGGCTTTCAGCCTATTCCTTAATGTTTTACTCAATTCTACTAATGCTTTAATGTAATAAAAACACTTTCACACTTTTTGTTCATTTCCTTCTAGATTTCTAAAATGCCAAGAAGTTTGATGCTCCTTTATGTTAAACAGTCTTTTATTTTTGTGTTTTCTTTTATGTCTTCAGCATCTTTTACATTGTGTATCGTTATATTATTTTAACAATGATAATTTTTTGACTACATTGTAGCACTGCAATACATCAATGCAAATTAAGAGTGAAATATATAATATTACAAACAATAATTTCTCAGCGAACAAAAGGGAAAGAGTCCTCAGGCAAAATAGGCATTTTGCACTTTAAACTTTTGGGTTAATTGCTAAACCATTTTTAACATCTATAGACCAAATGCTCAATAACAAACCAAACTGTGACTGTAGTGTTTAGTTTGTGACTTTGCTCGACTGCAGTTCCTCTTCACTCACTGTCTTCTCGATTTCCTGTCTATCCAATCTAATTTGATCATATTTTCTATCTAATAAACTCAGACAAGGTCCTCCAAATACAGATACAAACAGACAGATAAAAGTATTATTACAGCAAATCTCTGTTTTCATCTTTCAGGCAGAAATTCAATAGTTTCACATGTGTATCACTTACGCATCACCCTATGAAACTCATATTTATAAAGAGTTTAAAGATGCACTTAATTGTTCCTGTTTGTGTGATTTTGTTCATTTTCTTGATTATTTTGTTCATTAATTTGTTCATTTTTGTTAATTTTGGAGAATATTTTTTTCAATTCTGTTCATTTTCTTTATTAATGTAGATCATTTTTGCTTATTTTTCATAACAGTATGCACAACAGACACAAAAATGACACATCAACAATTAAGCCAAACAAAGAAAAAGAAGTGTTCAACTCTCAAAATTTCCAGAAGGATCCAGAAAAATATTCCTCCCGAGACACAAATGAAACCTATGCTTTGTATTTCACATATTTGATAATGACAGCATCTGTTTCTCCATGTGTCATATCACATCATGCAAAAAGGTGGAGACTAAAGCAGTTGGAAACTTTTGCTGTAGAGTCAAGTTTAAGTAAGTTTAAATTAAAAAAATAATAAAAAAGTATGTTACTCAGTTTAAAATGACCCTTTTAACTATCAACTTAAATTGTACTTGTTGTTCCACCTGCCTCTTGTATACCTTACAAAACTACCATTTACATTTGTTGTGCAAGTACATACTGTGCAGTACAGTGCTATTTATTGTTCATATCTTTAATCATTCTGTTCAACGTTGCTATACAGTAACATCATGCTTTTCCTTTATGTTGCTAAAGACATTACATGATTATTGGACATTTGAGGAAAAGGTTCCTTCAAGAAGACAAATGGAAAATGATTGATGTGTAAAATATCTGACCATCTTTAAGAAATGGAAACATAAGAGGAGGGAGAAGGCACAAGCTCTTACGTCACTGAAATATTTATAAGAGACTCCTGTGAGGAATAAAAACAAACTTACTGTATATGATCAGGTCATTTCTTCTCTTTAAAAAAGGTCCCCTGTTGTGAAAATGCATCATTCTTGGGTTTTGAGATGTATGTATAGTTTGTAATGCAACATAAAAATTGCTCAATGAAATACACATAACATGAAGAAACAGGAAAAGTAAAACATCTTGGATTTTTGTGATTTGTGACACCACCAGTCTTATAACTACTGTATTTGTGTGTGTTAAAAAACGAGAGAAAAAAAAAAAAAAAAAAAAAAAAAAAACTTTGATATGATATACGGATGAACATTGGGATCAGAATCTCCCTGAAGTTAAAATATATTGCTAAGGTGTCGTCCAGTAACATTAATTGACAATTTATGCTGAATGCTAACCGATATGCACATGATGTTTTTACATTTTACTGAATAACTATGAACAGTGGCTATAGTGATCTATGTCGTCACGCCAATTTCTACATTGTATTAAATTGTGATGCCTGCTCTAATCAATAGATATAGCTAGTTTTGGCGTAGTAATACATTTTTAACATTCACAGTGTGCATCTCCGAGAGTGACACAATTGTTCTGTGATGTCAGGCTGCTACATCTAGGAAAGGCAAGATAAATCTATGTACCCCTACCTAGGAATTCTGAAGTTTACATCCCAGGCCACTTTGGGAATGATCAGTGGTTCAACCAATCAAAGACTTTCCTGACAAAAAGGGGGCAAATACAAAGAGGCCCATGAAAAACTAAAGAAAACTCAAATCACAGCACTTTATTTTGTGAACAGCTGTGCTGAAGTGTTTAATAGGCACACATAAGCACAGTATAAGCAGTGCACAGACACAATCATGCGTTAAGATACGGGACCTTTAAAGCACTTATGACAGCATGCATTTTTAACTGTAAATATCTGGAATACTCAGGCATTGGTTGATGAATAAATCAATCTTTGTAAAAGTAAAACCTGAACTGCGTTGTGGGCACAGCCAGGGCAAAGGTCAAAGGTAAAGGAGGAGACACAAAAGGAGTCACAGAACCAAACTGCATGCAGACAGATGGACATAATCAGGCGTAAAAGGTCAAACAGACTCAGACATAAACAGATAGAGGCACAGATAGCAAAGAAACAGACCTTGTTCTCACAGTGTTTTTTGTTATAGTTTTGGAGATATTGCTACTTAGTATCTTTACATTTTATTTAAACCCAGTATTGCCAAGTATTACCCTGAAACATGTGGACTTCAAGTTTAAAGATTATTGGTCCTGAAAGAAAGTTGAAGAAATGTAATGGTTATTTGCGATTTGAATCGATTACAAAAAGATACAACAAAACAAAAAAAGATGCCAAAAGATGAAATATGATGCAAAGACACAAATAGACCACTGAGAAAATGCAAAAATGACATAAAAGATGCAAAAGCTGCAAAAACAAAAATAAAAGATGCAAAACACTGAAGATAAGCAAAAAAAGTGCAAAAGCAATGTAAAAGTAAAAAAAAAAAAAAAAACAGGATGATAAAATGAAAAAAAGATCACAATCAATCATCATCAAATATCACAATTTAAAATGTCTATGTGCTACGGTATTGATAATTATTAATTTACTGCCTATCTGTACAGAAAGCATCATGTAATCAAGTTTGACTCACTATGCTCTGGGTAAAGAGGGAATGAAGGAACATGAGCAGAATAACTCAACTAAACATGACAAAATGAACAGAGATGGTCTAAATGCAGCAAAATGCACATAATTTCAACCAATAAATTGATCAAAATTGAAAAATAATTAATTATATGAGAAAAGAACTGAAACTGACTTTTTGTTGTTTTTATGCCAGCACATGATCTAATGACATGTCTGTACTATCTCTAATCTCACCACAAATCTGCCGTTTTCCTCGCCTGTTTATCGGAGTGTGTCCGTCTCTGTGATGTGTAATGTCAGTGTGAGACACCAGATCCCACTGAGATTTACTACCACAGATAAACTGAGGTCCTCAGAACTATAACTTTCCTCCAGCTGCTCATCCAAAGTGGCCTTGGAAACACAATCTTGTAAACATGGCATCAAAGTTCCAGAGAGTAGTGAAGTTCATTGTGATGGATGTACTGTATATTTTACAGATGGCTAGAGAGACAGAGGAAAGACTAGTGACTAAAAATGCTTTATCTGCACACTGAGGTCTGGGCCATTGTACTGACATTGGTTATCGGATTGGTTATATGTCACAAGTAATAGCCAAACAACATTAAAATGACAAAAGAACATCTATTTAGAACATTTATTTATAATCCCTCCACTACAATGTGAAAGCTGACAACCTGAGGTCAGCCGATAGTGGATTTTTGAAAACTGGTTTAATATTAATAGTGTGGCTAGGGGAAAAGTTGACATCTAATTGGTCAATATCACCAGCCCAATTGTAAATTAACTATATCAACAGTTAATGGAAACTAAATAGCTATTTGATTAGGTGTAGTAAGTACTTCTGTGGATCACTGCATATTAAATGTTTTAATAAGCGAGTATGAAACTGAACTTCAAACCTTCCAAATCTACGCAAATCCACACAATTCTAGGTGCAATTTCATATTTTGAGAGAAATGTTTACCTGAAGTAGACCATTCAACCTGAGAAGGCTTCTACCTGCTCTGGCATTAATAATGGATGCAGTTGTGGTTAAAGATATTCTACCTGCTGGACACTGTAAACACTCTCTTGCACGGAAAAGGGAGCAGTGGTTTGCAACAATGGGACTATAGAAAGCCTAAAGTCCCGCCCACTTCCTTCTTCCTCTCTTCCAACTTAAGCTGCGGACACACTACACAACTTTCATGGTTGTAACTGATTTTGAAAAAACTTGGAGTTCACAGTAACCGACTGGTTTCAGCAGATTTTTTTATGACGACTGAAAGACTGGAGATCACACATTTAACAACTGCGCGTGATGAGGGATCACAGACGGCGTGATTCGTCGGCCTGCTGTTGCTGTTGTTTGCGTAGCTATTTGCTCTGAGAAATCCAAGACAAAAAAGGTAACGCTGTTTGATATTTGTTTTGATATTCCCCCTACTTCCTGTTCCTGTCTTTGCCTTCTGACACTATTTCCTGTGTCCCATCTTCTCATTTTCATGGGTTGTTGACAACATGTGTTTGCAGCTCGGTTGATAATCAGTACATACTACATGATTACATTCAGAGTCAGATCAAAAAAATAAAACATGTTTTGTGATTTTATGAACATGACTTTGACTGACGTCTGGTTGGGTCTGTTCCTCTCACACAGTCTTTAGGCCTCACACACTAACAGATTTCTGTGCTAACTTGCTATGCTGACTGTCCGCAACTAGCACCGACTGGTGCAGACTGAGAAGTGCGTCCCCAGCTTAAGTTCCACCTACTTCTATCCGGACTTAGAGGACCTAAGTTAAAAATAAATAAATAAATAAAATAAACAGCACATGACAGTCGATGAGCAACAATTTCCTGATCCTGATAGGATATCAAGAAAGACAGCTTCTTGCACAAACAGCGAAATATCAGTTTTGCGTGAAACAGCTCAGTGAACCACATTCTTTGAGACTGAGGCCAACTTCCGGTCTTATTTTCACAGTTTTACAATAAACTGTTCCTTTCTTGATTTCAAAAGTTATCTTTAAAACTGACAAACATAAGTGTAAATGATGACAGGATTACACAAGTGCCTGCCACTCTTCATTGTCTGTAATGCAGCTTTTTCCTTAAATTAGGTGTCATTCTGTCTATAATAAGAATAAAAACCCAGATGAGCACTCAGACTTACTATACTCCCTACGTATTATACTCCCCATAAAAGGTCAGAAGTGGCTATATAATCAGTTATTGTCACATGGAGGTTCAAAATGTTTTAAATTAATAAAATGCTCAAAAATGGGTCTTAAAATTACTTTTAACACCCAATTTTAAAATCCATCACACTGCACAGTCTGAGAGGGCGGTCAGTGGGTGAAACATCGATATACTTTCCATCAGCTCCAGTACACATGTACATAATTTTGCATAACGCGAAAGTAATGTGAGAGGTTTTTTTTATTATTTTCACTTCTTTGATAGTGAGCATCTGTCCACAGGGAATGAATGGGCACCGTTTTGCATTGTCCTATCTTGTTCTTAAAACATCCTTGGTTGCAACCTGCAACCTCATCATCAGAGGTCACTAGATGTCACACACTTAACCTGCTTGCAATAGGTAAAGGATTAAAAACTGGCCATAAAGCATTATGGTACTGGCTCCAATTCAAGTGTTTTAGAAGCCTGATGCAGTGGAGACAAAGGATCTCCTGTGTTGTTCTGTCCTGCAGTACAGTGTGGTTAGTGTCCACTGTTAATACAGTAGATAGATGGATATTTGACCTCTACTTAGCCCTTGGAGCAGGCAGTTTATTTATAGCTCACTGAAACTGCCCTGTGACAGTCAACATACAATGTTGAGCAGGATCCTGTCTGGGCCTGAGTAACAATATCAGCTAATCCAGTACTCTAAGAAGACAGAAAATGGATCAGACCAGTATGAAGCTGAAGCTACTTACATTTCCTCATAATTCTTTGAAGAGTTTGGAGGTGTCTGACACTGACATGTCACTGACAAGTTCTCCAATCAAAGTCAAAGGACGTATAAGGTGAAACGGGTGACAAACCCTGACTGGCAGGTAACACCAGCAGCTGATCTCTGCACACTGCACCAAGCACATCAAGCCAGCTTTTACCTTCCAGCAGTGTCAGCATTCTTTAGGCAGATGCGGATGAAGAGTTTGAGAAGCAGAGGGTCATTTCAGCAGCCTGTAACATGCTGAATGCAAAGAAACTTATCTTGACTCCTGTTCTATTTCAAGTATATAACATTAAGGGGAATCTAATTAGGTTATGCTGAATGCCTTCACTGGCAGCTTCATTTACTGCTGAACTTCAGGGACAAACAAAGAAATTCATTGATGAAGGGAATTTCAATAGTAAACTCCTTGGTGTGACAACTAGAAGATTGGGTTTGCTGTCCATTTCATTCATACTCTCCTTTATTCCTGACTCCTTCTTCCCACTTGTATTAGGTCTACAATACATTTTATTTCAGCAACTTTTTGATAAAACAAAGCAAACAATGTTTTTACCAATGAAGGAGAGTCAAATGAGAGCTGGGCAATATGCCAACTTTAACAGCATTACATCAAAATAAATCAAAATAACATTTTAAAAATCACATCTTTTTGTATCTTATACTGTACATAGTTTTTATGCTTAGCATTGCATTGTTTGTGTTGTAGTAATTTTCAACATCTTTATGCACGTTTTCTGTCATTTTCTGGCTTTTTTGGTGACTTTGATTATCTTTGGCATCGTTTTTGACTTTTGTGCCTTGCGTTGTCATTGCCTTTTTATGTACTTTTTCTATCTTTCTGCATATTTTATATTGTTTTTTTCTTGTTGCGTCATTTACGAATAAATTAAAAAAACCACACATGATTGTCTGATTTCTTTCATTCAGGATCAAAAACTAAACTTTGAAGAGCACATACTTGTTTTTAACATTAATGTATTCTATGGCTTCAGAACACATAAAATACACAGATTTCTCATTGTTCCGTGTGTGAAAACACCACATTTCCAGTCCAGTCGATGGAAGAAAAAACCACACGCCTTGGATACTATGACCTGGATGACTGAGAATCTTCACAGACAGATACCACATTTTCAGCCATTTCCAAACAGGCTGTTTCAGTGTCTGTTCTTTTAAAGGTAAATAAGTGTCAAAGACCACACCCCGTTTCTGTCATCATGAAGACACTCTGCTAGTATCCAGGATGACGCTGATGATTCTTGTGGTCCTATAGCACTGACTGAGGAAACTTGGCCTTTAACTTGGCTTATCAAAGACCGGTGTCAGTCGATTGCGTGACATTAAAAAAATAAATAAATAGACGTCAGCCTATCATCTATCCTGTCAGATGATTGATTTACAGCAGGTGTGCTCAGTAGTGTGGGTAGATCGCATGACATAAAAAAAAAAATAGACGTCAGCCTATCATCCATCACTTGATTGATTTACAGGGCAGCCAATCAAATGACATCTGACTTTTTCCTGACACTTAAGTCACTGTACATGAGCAAATAACCTATGTGCAGCAAAACTAAGAAGCTAGTTACCTCCAATTTTTAGCCCTTGGTTTTTTCTCTAAACTTAAGAAAGGATATAAAAATGAGTGGAGGAGCTGGACCAAGTAAGAAGACAAAAACTTATCACTTTCCTACGGAATGGGAGGACAAATTTTTTTTCACAATGACATTTTTGAAGTGTGTTTGCCTCATCTGCCAGTCTATCCTTGCACTTCCAAAAAAGGAACATGTGGAATGGCATTTTCGTACTGTTCATAGTAAATACGAGACTGACTTCCCACCGAAAAGTGAGCTGAGAAAGAAAGGTGAAGGAACTAAAATGCCAATCACTTTTGAAGTACACAACATACTTCAAAAGTGAAAGCCACCACCGAAGCATCATTCCGGGTGAGTCGAATCATCAGCGTAAACTTGGGTAATGACAAAACATGTACATAGTAAATTGTGTTGTGCAATATTGGCTCATGTCTGAAGATTCTCAGTCATCCAGGTCATGGTATTCAAGGCTTGTGGTTTTCCTTCTGTCGACTGGACTGGAAATTTGGTTTGAACACCGGCAGCTGCGCCAGAGGGGCGCCGTCCCTCCCACTGCGCTGGGAACCCCAGTGCCAACAGGGAGCGGATGACCCTGCGCCGGGCATCCTGGAACGCGGCGTCTGAACTTAGGGGGATAAAGGCGATAGATCTGGTTGCTCCGTCATGTATTGAAAAGCTCCACATTCCCGCGGCCAGGGGGGTACGCGTGCGTGCAGCTGCGCCGGAGGGGTGCCCTCCCGCCCCCTGCGCTGCTGCGGATGGGAACATGGAAATTTAGTGGCGACAAGGAGCGCACGACCCCCGCACCAGGCGTCCTGAAACGTGGAGTCTGAACTTAGGGGGACAAAGGCGATAGATCCGGTCGCTCCGTCAGGTATCGAAAAGCTCTGTGTTCCTGGGGCAGGGGGGAGGGGGGCGTGCGCAAGCGCGCCCCGGTCAAACCAAATTTCACCGGTCAAACCAAATTGCACACTTCACCGGTCAGACCAAATTTCCAGTAGGTAGATCACTTTAACTTGGTCATTTTATAAGTAGCTCATATGATGAAAAAGTGTGAGCACCCCGGTCTACTCTATATAAAAAGCAGCTGTGTGGGTTTCTCTACAGAGTGAGTGTCTTGACTATTTATTACAGAGCCCCCATACCCGTTTTATCTGGAAAAAATAAAAACCTGATTTCTCAAAGTGTGTCTTTTTTTAAACAATAAAATAATATTTATTCTGATAATTATCATTATGTTAGTCATTCTCCCCCAGTTCTATGTGAAAGTATCAGAAAGTGCATAGAAGGCTGTTCATTTGTACAACGCCTCATTGAAATCAGATGTACTGTGATATCAGATGCTGTTGGACACTTACACAGGACATTGTGGGCTATCAAGCACTGAGAAAATCAATTACTGGCAGCGTAATGTTAACAAACAGCCAAGGATGAGGTCTAAATCTCCATGCTCATATTGCAGCATTTCTGAGGGACTGGTCTGACAAAACAAGACAGCAGTTATGCATGTAACAAGGGGAGAGCAACTCTACAACAGATTTGTGTTTCATTAATCACACAGGATCCAGGGCACTGCAAAGCACTCCATCTGCAACCCAGCCAACGTACAGAAAAAGCCTCACAGATTGGAGCATCGAGCAGCCGACCACTCATTATAGGGAAACACAGCAGGATTGTAAAATGCTAATGCTCACCATCATCACACAAGCTCGCTCCTATCCAAATGCTAAAAGGCCCTTTTCATTGCCAGCGCTCTCACCTCCTAAATACTCCCACTACCACACCTCTGAAATGTATCCTTGGCTTTCAGCATGAGCCGTTATGAACAGAAATCACACCATATAGATCTTCGCTGAGGCCACGCCGGTGTTCAAAGTAGCTATTTACAATCCCTGGACCTTTGAAAGAAGACAGCAGCTAAAAACTGTGGAAGAAAATGATGAAAAAAGGCCGAGGCAGTGACCACGGGCTAGCAAGTGGAGCAAAGAGTGGGAGAGTGTAGGAAGAAATAAAAACAGACGTGGGAAGGAAGAGAAAACAGTAATTCAGGACTGCTCTGGTCGCTAATGGTGTTTTCTCACCACCAACAACATGAGAATAGAGACGAGGCTGACCGTTGCACTCATTCAATAAGAACGGATTGAAATCCAATTGTACTAACTGCACTAGAAAAGGCTGTCAAGCTGTCTGCATGGGCATTTATTTACTCTGTAGTGTTTTCTTTTCAGTAAATTCAACTAAAGATGCCATGAGTGTTATCGGTGTGTCCTGATTATATCATTGATGAATCTGTTCATTTGGTCTAAAAGGTGAAAATGTTGATCCGTGTTTCTCAGAGGCCATGATGACATCCTCAAATGATTCACAAACCGAAATATTCAGTTTTACAGGAGTGAAAAGACAGAAAATATGGATGTTTAACTGATACATTTGATTGTACTTTGGTAAAAAAAAAAGACACTCCTGATTAAGTCTAGATTTCCAAAACTAAGGATGACAACCCAAAGTGGGCCATGAACCTTTTCTATTGGGTCATCTCAGTTGTTTACTACTACAGTGATTCTTCATTTTCTTGATTATTTGAGTTTTTGATGGTTAATTTATTGCTTATTTTGTCAAGTAGTGTTTATTTTTTGAGTATATTGCTCATTTTCTTCACTTTTTTTTCATCGTAGTTAATTTATGGATTATTTTTCCAATTTTTCAACATTTTCCTCAGTTTTTTTATTCATCTTGGTTCATTTCTAGATTATTTTGTTACATTTTCCATCACTCTCCATTATTTTTGGTAGTACTAGTAGTTTAGTTGTGATCATTTTGCTGTTATCTTTATTTTCTTCATTATCTTTATTAATCTTAATTATGTTGTGGCTTATTTTACTAATATTACTTAATTTTTTCACCATGTTTGTTCATCTTGGTTCATTTGTGAATTATTTTGCTCTCTTTTCATCTTTCTCTTCGTTACTTTTATTCATCTCGGTTCATTTGTGGATTATTTTTTATTTAATTGACACACTAGTATTCACTGGATTTTATGAAATAAGTTGAGCTTTTACATTTAATTAACAATAACACATAAGATCATATCGTGTGGATACATGCATACATGATGTGTGGATTCATTAGTAGCACTTCATAATGAAGTTTTCTATGCTTGAAGATGTTACATTTATTTTTCGTGTCTTGATTTGAAAAAAATTGGAACCATTCCTTTGTTTGCCCCTCGAATACACTGACATTAATCTCAGCCACAAGGTGAAACGTTGGTGTCACACACTGGATTGTAAAGGTGGATGATGAAGCAAACACAGTTTGATTTGCGGTGACTTCTACATGTCCCCCTGCGCTGCAGTGTTAAAGCCATGGAGCAGCTGTGTGTTTCTCTGTGTGTTAGCGTTCTCTCTCTGCACAGGAAAGGTGAGGGCAGTGTGTTTCTACCCCCACCACCCATTCACTCCACCACCCAGGGGCACCGTCGTCTAGACTTAGCCCAAATGGGGGAATTCATAAACTGCAAGAAATGAAGACAAAATGCTTCCAGCTGCCCTTGACTGCAGAGGATGGATCAACGTTTGACAAGGTCTCCAACTGGTCCCACAGCTCTGTCCCCTAATAGTGCAGAGGAGGAGGAGGCACTTTTTCTGCAGGATAATTTATCAGCAGTGGCAGATATGTCTTTCTGTAGTACAATCATACAATTCTACTGCTACAGACAGCAAACTTGATCTATTTACGTAATAAGTCTGTATGTATGGTTGACAAATAAACTAAATGCAATGACCTTATGCATGTCCAGGCACTTAGGACATGATATTGAAGTTACTATAGGATGCTTCTTCTACAAAGTAGCCATTTGTATTTGGAGGACATTTTAAAACGGCCTCATTCATTCAGTTGTTCCTTTACACCATGTTGCTACACTTACAGTCTTATTACGTGTCCCCGTCGTTACGGTGCAGACAAAGTCATTTTAAATCCTCTCACGTACAGCATCACCTTATAGATCAACCTGTGCAGCGCCAACTTTCCCACTCAAGGGCAAAACTTATCCACGCAGTGCTGGCTGTGAACGGCACGCGCAGATGCGTCACTAACAGCGGCGCTCGTGAAGTAAATGACCTCTCTGGAGGATCTGTATCTGTATCATTCAGGTGTAACAAGACCTGCGTTTGTCTGTGATGCAGTGCACGCGCCTCAAGTTCGACACTTGCATCTCTGGCACAGTTAAAGCACGACGGAGGCACCAGCAGGATGAACGTGCCATCAAAGAGGAAAAGGACAGGTGAGCACGTACCAGAAAACGCGCTGTGCTCCCGTCCCCGGCGTCCGGTACGGCTCCGTAGCTCAAGCCACAGATGATGAGACGCTGTTGCATCGCCGTCTGCTGCAGGTAACACACTGGTAGAGCCACTGCGGTGCCTCAGGCTCCGTGGATGCGCGTGAGTGTGCGTGTCAGTGAAAACGGAGCGGATGGTGATTCTATGAGGCTGAACCCGACGTCACGTCCAACAGTTCGGACACGGACGCAGCTCCACGCCGGTGTTTTTCACTGTCCGCTTCCCCACGCACACACATCTCAACTCTGTAACCAGCCTCTTCTCTCTTCTCGCTCACTCCCCACCGGCTGAGCATGCGCAGTTCGGGCAGTATTATAAACACCGGTGGTAGGTAAGTTGTTGAGGATGAAAGACATCATTCGGTGAAAAAACACATGGATTTATAGGTTCCCAAGGAATTCACGTTTATCAGGTATTTATCAAGAGTGAGTCTGAAAATGGATTCTGACAAACCACTAGCGTCATTCTGCGAATACAGCGTTTCCCAAACGTAGGCTCGGGAACAAAAACGGGACGTAGACCTTGTTGTTTGGGGTCACCAGTCTGATTATTAATGTCTGTAATTTGTCTATTTTACTGGCTATTCTGCCCGTTCTGGTTATTTTTTGCGTTTCTGTTAATTTTTATCTGCCTGTTTTGTTCATTCTTTTGTTTTTTGTTCATTTTCTTGAGTATCTTGCTAATTTGTGTTGTGGTTGGTCACCTAAGTACAAACAGCACATAAGTACAGTGGAACCTCAGACAACAACAAATTTGGATACCGACGAAAAAAACTGCTAAAAAATTGAACCGATAACGACAAATTATCTGGACAACAACCGTATGCGTCACTTTGGGTCTTGACGAGAATGACCCGGAAGTCAGAGCGCTAGCGGCTAACACTAGGGAAGCTAACGGCTAGCGCTAGCCGGCTGTGAAACAAGACTGCCTCACCATCAGCATCTATGAATCAGCTCAACTCCTTAATGCAGAACCCGGCAGCGTGGTCCTGTGTGTCCAAGCCTCTGCCATCGTAAGCTAACTCCACTCCGGAACCGGCTACATTGTTAGCCGTAGCCATAGCCTGGGCAGCGCCGTGTCAGCGTACCGGGCCAGGCAGCCCCGTGTCGGCTTGTCGGGCTGGGCAGCGGCGTGTTGGGCCGGGCAGCCCTGTGTCGGTGTGTCGGGCTGGGCAGTGGCGTATCGGGCTGGGCAGCCCTGTGTCGATGTGTCGGGCCGGGCAGCACCATGTCAAGACAGCGCTGCCCAGCCCAGACACGGCGCTGCCCGGGCCGTTAGCCGCCTGTGTTAGTAGCCCGGACCGTGTTGACACGGCGCTCACCAGCCCAGACATGATGCTGCCCGGCCCGTTAGCCGCCTGTGTTAGCAGCCTGGACTGCGTCAACATGACGCTGCCTGGCCCGGACACGGCACTGCCCGGGCCGTTAGCCGCCTGTGTTAGTAGCCCGTGTCGACACGGCGCTGCCCAGGCAGCGTTATCATGCCCGAGCAGCACCGTGTCAACACGGTCAGACACGCTGTTATATTCTGTTGCTAATTTAATTTTTATTCATATTTGCTTATTTTTGTTCCTCATTCAAATGTTTTTGCTCCTTTTGTTCCTTAGTTTGTTCATTTTAATAATTTACTTGATTACATTGTTGATTTTTGCTCATTACGTTGCTTTGTTTATTTCTACTGTCTCTGGTGACAGAGTTGCCATGCATAATATGACTGTTGTTTTTTATTATCTGGGGGGAAAACAAAGTCTCTTCAGAAACAGTCAATGTAAAAATGAATCCTAGTCATTGAGGTGTAGCCAAATGTAACTGTGTAACTGTAAAAGTACAAGTACATTAAAAAATACTACTTCAGCACATGCAGTGGAGTAAATGTAGGCCATCATAACCTGACACACATCCTGGCGGGGACCTTAGTCGACCCCAATGCTGACACCTCTGTGCGGGGGTCCAGGAAATTATTTGTCACGAATAACATGATCCATCAAATCTGTTGAAGTGTTTCCTGCCAGTAATGACGTCCATGGTTTCCACAGGGAGACAAATTCACTCCCGCATGATTACAGCAATACTGGGACACAATGAAATGTCCGTGAGGTTCACACATTGTCCCCCAGAGGACAATAGCCTCGGTGTTGTTTATTTGGGATAATGAACTCCACTAAATTACTTTGACCAGAATGGACATATAGCAATAACGCAGTGAGCAGGGAAATTAATCAAACAAACTGCTGCACAGTAAAACTCATAAGTGACAATAGCCCTTTGTTGTATTAATGCAGTTTGTTCATCAGCTTTGTTGTCAGGTAAATATACATTTGAGAGTACAGTGGTCCCTCATTTATCGCAGGGGTTACGTTCTAAAAATAACCCGCGATAGGCGAAATCCGCAAAGTAGATTCCTATTGAAAAATTCGCTATGGCCAATGCATAATTCTCACAACGAACGCAACGCTGGAACGGATTGAATTCGTTAAACGGGGCACCACCATGTTTGTTTTAAGGCTGTAAAACCCCTCACCACACACTTTATACACTATTCTGAGACAGGCATTAACATTTTCTCTCATTTCTCTCTTATTTTAAAACTCTCAAAATTCAAACCTTTGGAGATTTTAAATAAAAATAATTACAGTGTTATAGAACTAAAGATCAAAACCTGTTTTCAGGCCCAAGCATTTGTTTGAGAGACAAAAAGAAACAAAAATGCTTTCCTACCAAGAAAAACACGATGGCCTCCAGAAACAACAAATTTAATTTCAACTATCAACCTACGAAGCTAGACACACAAGAAACCGGCAATAGTGACCCATGTGTATCCAGCGCGCAGCCACAGCCGCGCCAGAAGCGAGAGCTCGCGGCTCGCCTCTCCGCCTCACCGGGTAAGTGACGGCACGTTTGGTGTTAAGCTGATGGCAGGTATTACCGGTAGACATTACCGGTAACAACCGGTAATGTCTACATTTTAAATTGTCAATAAAACAGTTGCAGCAGATGAAGGTACACAAGCCTAGAGCGACGTCTAGCGGCTGTCAGTGTGACAAACACCCTATACTCGAAATTCTTTAATATACAAGTCACTCCAATGTATTTGTTGCTCCCCTAGCCAGACTATGCAAAAAAACGCAGCTTGTAATCCAGAAAATATGGTACATACAATTACTGGACACATTATTAGGTTCACCCTGCAAGTACTTGGTTGGTCTTATTACCTATCATAAGACCGTGGTCATAAGTGGATGGACATGGTCAGTAGCAGTACTTGGCTGTGGCATTTAAACAATGCACAGTTAGGAGTAAAGGTCCTGAAATTCCACCACTTGATACAAGGTGGGATGGATCCATGCTTTTGTGTTGCTTACACTGATTATCTCTACACCTTTTGAATATCACTGCAGAAATCAAGAAACATCAGACCAAAGAGCATTTTTCCAGACTTCTCCTGATTAATTTTTCTGAATCCATGTAAGCTGTTGCCTCCGTTTCTTGTTCTTAGCTGACATCAGCATCACCCAGTGTGGTCTCCTGCTACTCGAGCCCCATTTGCTTCAATGTTCATCAGGGATTACTACTGTGCTTCCATCAGCCTGAACCAGTTTGAACAATCTTGGACCTCTGGCATCAACATGGTGGTCTTTTCATCCAGAGAACTGTTGCTCACTGGATATTTTCTATTTTGCAGACTATTCTCTATAAACCCTAAAAGTGATGGTGAGAAAATCCCAGTAGATCAGTAGTTTGTGAAATTAGACCAACCCATCTGGCACCAACAACCACGCAATATTCATATAAAACACCTTACTTCCCCAGTCTCATGCTTGGTTTAAACTTTGGCAGGTCACTTTGACTGTCTTTACATGCCTAAATGCATTGAATTGCTGCCTTGAAATTTGTTGATTAGGTATTTGTGTTAATGAATTCTACAGCTGATGTAAAAATTAGATTATTTTCCAAATGCTTCCCATGCTTCTTACTCTACTTCTAGAGACTTGGAAAGACTTAATCTTTGTGCATCCTTCTCTGACTTTGTGACCATCAACAATCTTTCTTGGATCTAAACTCATTTCTTTTGTTTTTACAAGTAATGTCTCACATTCTTTCTGAAGTGAATATTGGACAAATGTTCAGTTTTAATTAGGAATGGACTGATTATCGCCGCCAAAATTTGGTATTTTGATGCATATCGGTATCGGCCAATAAGAGATCAGCATAAAAGTGGGTTATTTTGGCTCTGTTGCAGCCTCGTCTCTCTGTCTGCAGTTCCTACTCTCTCTCCAGCATTGTCCCACCCACAGCTCTATCTGATTGGTTACACACAGAGCCTCAACACGGGTAATAGCCAATCGGCAGTGAAGGTTGTGCATTCACAATGCTCTCACACACGGCTTAGAGCAAGGAAAGTTTAACCAAGTGGAGACTCTCCAGAGAGAATATAAATATATATACACTCAACAAAAATATAAAGGCAACACTTTTGTTTTTGATCCCATTTTTCATGAGATGGACTCAAAGATCTAAAATTCATTCCAGATAAACAATATT
>JAQQAE010006033.1:0-17049 GCA_029823295.1 Pseudamia nigra
ATATCCATAATGTCCAAATATGTTAAAAAATATACAGGCTTTCATAGGGTGTCCTAATTTTTTCACATGACTGTATGAACTACGTAAATATGGAGATAAACAGATAGCAACTAAATCAGAAACTAATTATTCATTTAAAGTGTGCCTAGGCAATGAAAGATATTGTGACACACATTGTATGTACTGTATCGTGATATTTAATTTGGACAATTTATGGGAACATTGCAGAATCACAAGATTTTCATGTTTTTGCATCTTTTATGTCATGTCTGTCTTTTTACATCTTTATTCCCATTGGTCTTTTTTGAACTTTCACACCATTTTCTTTTTTTTTTTTCCTTTCTGCTTTCTTTTTCATCTTTTATGGCATTTTCATCTTCTCACATCTTTTGTAAAATTTTGAAATGTACATCATTTTTCACTTTTGGGTAATATAAACTTTTTAAAAAATCTCTGGCAGTTCAACACTTGCCTTTGTACTATTTCAAGCTATTCGTTGAACTTAAACTACTTGAATTTCAACAAAAATATGGAAAACGTGGGGTGATCAAAACCTGTTGAATGGTAGTGTATATATTAGGATATTCATAGATGTGTCTCATGACGTCCACCTGTGCTTTGTAAAGAGACTTTTGTGCTGATGCAGAAAATGACTTTGTGTGATTACTTCACATTCAAAACACTAGTCCTGTCAGTGTGGTCTTTAACTAAAGCTGTTTGGGAGGCAAGCTTTTTACATTGTCTGAAAACAGCGACAAAGATACCAATAGGATGCCAATATGGACACATACATTCAAATGTGCATCTACACACACACACACACACACTGTTCTAAACATATACAAAGACAGAGCGAACCCTCCAGGTGCTTTTGATTAGAAAACACCCTCCAGCACATGACAAGCCTTTATCAGCTTAAAAGACTGTGCAATTTGGTATCCTTGTCATTTGCAATCCTCTTTTATTTTCTCCATTTAAAATGTGTTCAAAGTTCACACCCTCTTCCCTCTGTTAACACAACTTCCTCAATAAACAACAGCCGTTTTATCTGCATCTACTTTCACACCGTATTAGTGAATAGAGGCAGGAGCGTCTCTTATATCCCTGGGCTATCAAGCTGTGATAAGGGAACTGCTAAGCACTGGATGTCTTTATGTGCAGTCTGCACATGTGGATTATTTACAGGCTTTGGGGTTTCCTGCTGCTAAAGCCAGCTCTGGGTGCCTTACAAATCCCAGCTCAGAGCAGTGCCACAGTCGAGTCTGCTCTCCCCTGAATCCGTCACTACACCTATTCCCCCTATGAGGAAAAAACTACACACATCTTACATATGTCTCTTTTTTTTTTTCTTCTCTTTTTTATGAAACTAAACTAAAACACAATATCCGTCACAAATGGTGCCAGGAGCCTTGTTTCAACTATAAAGCAAAAAGATCCAACAAAATCAGTTTACTTGACTTATGTGTGATAGACACACATTGCAAATATTGCACACTAAATGACAGGCAAACAGAAAGGAATGTGATAAAAGGTCCAGAGAACGTAGACATGATGTGGTTAGTGGTGGAAGGAAACACATTCACTGAGGAATCATTTAGGGTGCCTCCCTCTGGGAGTCAGACGGGGAAAAAGTACATTGGCCAGTGTTGTTTGTTCAGGCCCATCAACATGGAGACCTCTGCTGTTCTACAAACGTCCGGCTCCTTTTCCACAGCTGGGGAAGACCTTGAACGTGAAATGGTTTCAAGCAGATTGCTCCTAATTGCTAGAAGATGTGCAAGCAGGTGTAACCGGATCCCTGCGGTCACTCGGAGAAAAGAAGAAGGAACGAGATGTGCATCTGTTTGCGAGTTTCCATATGTGTGTACGAAGGTGTGTGCGTGTGCACGAGCTTTAGTGTATTTACTCAGCAGCCATGTTTCGCCGGTCTTTATTAGGCAGGAGAGTGTGGCTCGGAGACAGCCAGCAACAACACGACTAATAGGTTACCTCTTAATGTAGTCTGCCTGGGAAGGCACAGGGCCTTCTGGTTTCGCTCTGCAGCCTCTGTGGGGCATAGACACAAGTGGCCTAAATGTCAAGGTTATCTGCTTGACTTTCTGACTGATCGCATGTCTCAACCTACCTGACATTTATCACTTCTGCTGTTTCCTTTCAAAGGCAAGGCCTTTGCTCCTCAGCGCTAGAATTAAGTTGAGAATGCAGGTTCTCTCCAACCAGCTTCTTAAAAAGTTGGTTGGACTTTTAGTTAATGCATTGCCCCTCTGTAGGTAACGCAACAAAATAGTGATCCAGTTACATAAATTAAACTGAGTACTGCAGCCAGTTGCACAAAATTGGAAAACCTGGAGAAATAACTGGTCTTATGTTCCTTTATATGACCATACCAGATATCATATTAGTGGCTGTTATGCAAACATATTAATAGAATTCACTTTGAATACTTGGCATTTTAATTGAAATGCGTACAATTTTTTATATTTTGGTAGGGGGTGATTTTTAAACATGTAAGCGGATGAGCTTTGAGGATCATGTCTGTTTATATTAATTGCATTTTTTTCTCTTTCAGTCAGTAATACAGACGTTTATCTGCAATGCAAAGCAGGAAAAGTCTGGTTTCCCAGTAAGTATATAATTAATGCCATTTCCAAAAAGCCACTCCACATGGAAAACAGGCCTCAATACCCAAACCTTGCACATTATAGGGTCCTCGCAACAACACTCTCCAGTCAGTGTTTAGATTTCCAAACTAATTCATGTAGGAATACATAAATAAATCAACGTTTTATACCCACTTCAAACCATTAGATTCCCTTCCTTCACTGCACTTTTCAGCAAATCTATTAATATTTATGACAACACTAAACATTTCAAATATCCACATTTAAACAATAAGGTAATGTGTGCACTTACGTAAGACAAAATCTGACTCGAATAAAAAAAAAAAACCCACTGTTTTGTTTGTCCAACACACCCCCCCCCCCGTTACCCCCTCCTTTCTTCCCATAACAGGTAACGCAGTGCCCTGACAAATGTTTTTTCAGACGAAAAAAATGAGTGTAAGGAAAACAAGACGAAAGCAAAGTTATTAACTGTGAGTGGAGATAGAAGAGAAGGGGCTGTGAAGCAGGACTGATGATGGAGGGAGTGGAGTGAAGAGGGGAAAGGAAGGGGGACCCACAGACTGAGGAGGAGAACAGGAGTGTGAAACAGAGAGGAGACAGAGATAAAAAAAGAATGAAAAGGAGATAGAAGGAGGAAAATGTAGCAGAGGGGAGGTGCAGGTTGCAGGAGGTGCAGAGGGGAGGGTAAACAGTGCCCCTCCAAGCAGTTCGGGCGCTTGGAGCCTGGTACAGAAGGGTCACCCCCCTTCTTTCCCCACCCAGCCCAGCGAGGTCAGCTCAGCTATGCAGGCTTGACAGCTTCCGTTTGCTGTGTGCTCGCGTTTGTTTAGATTCTCCAGCCTTGCTTAGCCAGCAGCTTAACAACAGATGGCTAAAGAAGGCCCCCATTCAGACCGGTCCGCATCAGAAAATCACACCAAGGAAAGTACACAAGCTGCAAACAAAACACACACACATAGTGCAAGCACTCACATGCAAATGACATGGATTGTCAGAGTTGCACATGCAGCAAGTGACAGCAGAGCAAATAAGGTTTGCTTGTTGCAAACATTTAATATCCTTCCTAAAAAAAAAAAAAAAAAGGCATGCAAACACAGCATGATGGGACCCAAGCAACAGCAAGTACACATGCAAGATGTTGTATTATGCTAAACAACTTCCTGGGATGATTCAATAACCGAGCAGATCTCAGTGAAAGCATTTCCGCCCCCTGCCATTATAAAACGAATACTGTGTTTATTACAGCTTTAGTGTGGTGTAAACTCATAAACACCCTCCCAGAGTACAAGAGGAGCTGTCAACTAAATATTGTTTCTCTCATGAGTCGCTCTTCCACCTCAATTACGCCTTTCAACTTCACAGGCTCAGTATGATAAAGTGGCAGTAAAAATCATTCACATTAATACACCATTGTGCATCTGCTGCTAAAGGTAATTAAAGAAGTAAATGACTCATAAGAATAGACATATTAGCCACAAAATGAAAGGCAACTGGGCTGCCTCATGAAAATATGTACCATTAAGATACTGCATTTTCATATTGGGTAATCAGCTCCACTAGCCTGATGCTGATTTAATCCACTCCACTGGAAAGTCTATCAGCGCACAGCCGCGTGTCACTGTCTTTCTTATGCCTTCCCGCTAAGAGCCAGGCATTCAACTTTTGCATTGCTTGTGAATGACTGTACTAAAGCAAAGAGGTCACACAGGCAAATTGGTCATAGGAGCAGCCAACTCTTAGGTGTCATTTAGATGGCAGGCAGATGGACTGAAAAAAGGAACAAAGAAGTGGGAAAATGATGGTAGGGAAAAGTGAGAGAACAAAAGAAAAAAAAAATACAGAACAAATGGTCTGGGAACAATGCAGTGGGCAGATCTCAGTAGCCCCTGTCTCTCTGACCTTAGCTTTTTGTTCTGAGCAGATGATGCCTCAGGATGCCCACCACTGAATACTGCGATAATATCCGTCAAGTTGATAAAGTGGGAGGAAAAGAGCAGAGGCATGCCAACTGCGCCGGGTGCTTAAATGGACTGTTAGAAAACACGGGCTCCTCCTGATTGCATCTTTGTTGGAAGTGTTGCATCACATTGTAGCACAGAGTGTTGTGCTTGGGAAAATGGGCGCTTCCAAAAACCCAGCGTGAGACCTAGAATACTGTGAGCAGGTTTTATCATGCGTGAATGATATTGTTTAGAATGGGAAGATCTATCTGCCCTGGTCTCATAGACGGAGGACTCAACATTATTGATACACCCGAGACTTCTGGGATACGACCAGTAAAACCTCTAAATCCTATTTAGTTGTGGTGAATATAGATGAATATAGTCTACACACAACTATAGAAAAGTGCTAGAGAAGAAGAGTGATCAGACGGTTGCCACAGTGATGGAGTGTCACTGAGCTTCGGGGTCTGAACCGATGGCCTGTCTTGTCAGTGAAGCCCTCTTCAGCCTCTACGCCACAGGGCGCATTGTTTAACTCAGTGTAGATGCAAAGTAACTCATCGAGATGAATAATCCTGCTAATCAGTAAAGCCGATAACAAGCATGACACCGCCTGCAGCCAACCTTGACTGTTGGTCAAGAGAAGATGGATAAACAATGACATCTGCCCAAGGAGCACGCGTATCTTTCTGTTTAAAGCATCATGTTGATTTCATTACAAAAACTCAATAAAAACCTTCATTTCTGCAGCGTTTGTTTCCAGTTTTTCTTCATTAAAACATTACCACAGCCTCTTTGCTAAGGCCTTTTTGTACATCTTTTTCAACCGATGCTCACTGCCTTGAACTGTCCTGACCTGAGACCTAACACATCATGATCTGCTGAAGAAGAATTCCCAGGGCGCAAGAGTGTGGAGCGAGAGTTCCTCTGAAGGAGAGGATTTTCTATAAATCACTAGCCAGTCCAATTGGCTATGGATTGAGTTGCAGCAGGGAGAGACAGCTCCCTGGGAATAGCGGTGTCTCTGTTGAAGTCATTCCAAGATGGGTAATATGATCCTATGCCGCCAGGAATAAAGAAAGGGATGAGAAAAAAAAAATCTGATTGCTCCAACCATAAAGAGTTATAATCTCCAGCCGGGTCTAGACACATCACCCGTCACACTGGACTGTAATGTATTACAGTCTCACAGGCAGGTGATGTGACAGAAAGTGGACCTCACTTTTTTTGGTGGTTCTAAAAGTGACTTTTCGCATTTACAAATCGTTTATTGACGCAATTGTGACACAGACCGGTGAATGTGTGAGTGACGATATGTTAATGTGAAGCAGTTAAAGAAAGACGTATTTTAGCCAAATTTATAAGTAAACATTTGGCGCCAGAAAAGTGTTCTAGGTTTCACAAAGCATTAAAAACTGTTTTCTGACCACAGCGTAGATTTTAGAGTCTGCGAATCAAATCAAAACACAACTGCAGACACCCTAAAGGCACCAAACACCAAATCCACAGAGCTGAGGCCTTTTTGGTATCAAATGAAGCATAGTTTAGATGGTAACAGAAGCATCCCAAAGCAATAAACTTTATGGAGTCTTTATGTACGAGCAAGATGAGCTTTAACAACCTCAGCACAATTAAGGAGTGCAGTCGCTCAATATCTAAACTAATATGCAAAGTAATGGAAGGTTAGTTTACTTGAAACCAGCTAAGAAATGACACCTGCTTTTCATTAAATGCATGAATGTTTTTTCATGGAACAATCAAAACAACCAAATAAGACTCGTATTTCTCCGGCCAAAACAGACACATTCATTTAGCCAATAAAACTGTGAAATGTTACACAACTATGTACAGTTGCTGCCAACTTACCATTATTTTTATTTGAAAAATGTTTCTCTCCAGCAAACTAACAAAATAATACACCCCAAAATATTGGTGAAGCCTAATAGTGAGCAGCGTCTTATTCCCATTTGTAACATAAGAGTTGGTTTGCTTTCAGAGCAGAGCTTCCAGGAAAAATAAGGAATAAAATAACAAAATTAAGTGCAGAGAATCAGATGCCCTTTCTAGGAAACAGGTCACTAACGCAATCGATAACTATTTTGTAATAATGGTTTTGATTGTCCCGTTGCTCTGAGGCAAAAATACGTCGCTTGTTGCTTGTGAGATAAGATACTAGACCACTAGAAGTTCACATAAAACCAACTCGGCACATTCGTGCTTCTGATTTGCATTCATTTGGTCTTTTCTCCTGGGTGTTTTGCAGTAACAAGCCATCAGAAAAGTCCTTTTGAGTGTAAGCATTTTTCCATACCACCATAAGCTTAATTAACATGCACAGTGCACTGTAGTGACAGAATTGGCTGCCCTCAATCTGCCTGAGCCACCTTCAGCTTTAGGCATTCCAACCAGCAGGCTGCAGGCTCCAATCAATGTTAGCGGAGAAGATGATCACAACTCAAATTAAGCCATGCACTAAGCTTGAAAAGCTTTTACAAACAAGCGAAGAAAATATTGCACAACAACAAAGTGAAGAGACACACATGCACGGGAGGAATTTTTTTTTTTTTAAGAAATAACAAAATAAATATATAATACAAATTCTAATGTGACACTCTTTTGAATTAGTGCAATTGGGTGAGTAATTCGTCCAGATGTTTTAATTTTCATTGATGACTGAACATGGCATACGTACAATAATTCACCTCCGTCCTGTTTCTCAGACGGAGCGTCTTCGCAGCAGCGGGCGTGAATAAGAGGTGAGCCCAAAGTAAAATGCAGGTGGCAGAAGTAGCCCAAACAACAAGCACTGCAGGAACCAAGGGCATGTGGGCTATAGAGCTGCTGGGCTGGTGGGCGGGGGGGGATGACAGACTGCTGTTCAACTCCATTAGCTGCTATGTGAGAGGGGTGCATCTAGCAGCACACGACCTGTGAAGAATCTTAGATCTCACTCTATCTTGGAATGGGGACTGCCGCATTAATTCTAGGAAACTGTAATCTCTCAAGCAAATCAAATTACTCTCATTAAGCGCAAGAAGAAAACTGCCTCTGTAATAAGTATGTATAAAAAGTATTTATTACCAATAATCACCTCTTTAATATGAGCTAGCTTACAACGGCTTTTATTTTTGCTGATTATGTTTAAAAATGGGGAAACAAGGAAGGGCACAGACTCGTGGACCCATACTCACACACACTTTCAAAAAGCACAAACACACACACACACAGCAATACACAGCTCATGGAGTTTATGAGAGCAGTTGATACAGTGATTAAAGGGGAGGGTAGAGGGATACAGTGCTTGAGGGCCTTGGAGAGGACGTGCCTCACCTAGTCATAAAAACACACCTCTGTCTTTAAGCCAGCACCAGAATCGCTCTCGGTGGGTTCACTTGGAGGTGAATCGCTAAAGAATTTACATGCAAAGTAGCACATGTCATCACCCAGACCGCATGCTTGCACATAGAGTGTTGCATTGTAACTTGGCAAACACTCACTGTCCAGTTTGTGAGGCTGATGGCCCGACCGAGGGCACACGCTATTATGCCCCCCCCCCCGAAATACACACAGCTGCTGTAACCTTTATTCCACCTCTTCATTTACATAATTTGTGTATCTGTCTAAGCTAACTATTCCACCAAGCAGCCAACAGGATGTTAACGGTATGCGAGTATGGATTCTAAACAGTAAATAAAGCGGGGTAGGCAGGATTGCTCAGGTAGGAGGTAAAGTCTTTGCTCTCCTTCCAGAACGTGACATCATTCCAGATGTATAATTGCTCTGCTGGTAAATGAAAAAGACACATTTCCCCACTCTCTTCCTAGCATTTGATTCTTCATTCATGTAGCCAATTAATTACATCTAAAAAAGCTTAACAAAAACACATCAAAATGTGGAAGATAAAGATGATTTTCCTCCACAAAATCAATTAGGACCGGGGGTCAGTGGGTCATTCATTTACTGGTTCAGCATAATTACCTGTTTTTCTTCCCCTCATTTACTTCTTTATTCATCTGGGACACCGCCGTCTCCGTGAAACCAAAAGAACGTACTTTTGTGATTATTCAAATTAAACATCGATTCCTGTGAGAAAATGTCTGTTGAACTACAATGAGGCAAAGCTAATATGCTCTAAAAACAAACTTCCCTGAAGCAAAATGAAGACGTTCTATTAGATGTCAGCCTACATAAAGAAAAAAAATTTCAATTTTACTTGGCAATAAAATAAACAAACAAATAAATAAATAAATAACAAACACAACACTGATTGGAGTTATTATTCATATTTTGATCCTGAGCAGTATGAATTGTGAATAGAATATTCCCATCAACCCCTCTCTGATATGAACGCTTGGCATGAGGACAGGTTAGAACAGCACTGTTGCCCCGTGGCTACGAATCACTGCTGGTACGTACGTCTCCGACTGTCTATCAAAGAGGCCGCATCCACTGGTGTCTGCGATGATTCATCGTGGGCCGATGGGGGAGGGAACGGCGACGGCGAGGAGGATCGTGGAGACTGGTGGATGTTCTTTCCTCACTTTGAAGAAAGCGGTGAAGACTTTTATAAACTCTCCCGTTCCCATATATATAAAGTAAAAGGTGTTGGTCTTTTAACAGACAGCGAAATTTATCACGTTTAACACATAAAAGCAGGCCCAGTTAGCACGCCTGCAGAATATCACATTAACACTTTGTAAACATCCACCCATAAAGATAATTATTTTGATTGCGAGACTCTTGTGAGGGTTTTCCTTCCCCTCCTCAACATCTGTTTAAAATATGGGGCAAGCACTGAAATCCTGGCTCCCGCTCAGGTGGTTAAAATAGACTGCACACATGCACACATACACATATAAATAGAGTGGTGGGTAACTTTCATTTTTTTTTCCCCCCTCTGGTTTACTTTTTTGCTTGGTGGTGAGTCTGTGGAAAGGCAGGCGCTCTGGCTCCCCACATCGCACCTGCCAGGAAGTGATCCTTCTCTCTCCAGCCAGCGAGGCTGCTGGGATACGCCGGCACATGCAGCTGTAGTGTGAGCATTAAGCATGATGCTCCTTCAGGCCGGCAAGAAGACGTAGCGGCACAGACGGCTTTTTTTTTTTTTTTTTTTGCAATATTTAAGAGCTGTGGTATAAAAGACATCACCAACAACAGTTATCAAAAGAAAGTATATTTGAATTCATATTGTCTGATTTGGGTTAAAATCTTAACTCAAATAGGAAAAATAGACATTATTAAAAGCCAATACATTTTTTTTTGTTTCCTCTGTTATGAGTATTAAATGTGCAAAAGAACATATGTTGCTGTTGACGCAGCCAATGTGACGTCAACCATGTACAGTATTTGTGGACTAAGCTACAGATATTTATTTATTGTTGTCTGTTTGCACTGAAACACCAAACCAAATTCCTCATATGTGAAAACTACTTGGCGATGATTCTGATCGTAAGGCCTCAGGTTTGCATGTTGGTTGTGTCGCCATCGCCATCGCCATGGCGTCAGAGAGAGTGGATGTGGGGAGGATTCAGAGCTGATGACATGAGTGAAACCACCAAATGTGAACAAAATCTGCGGTGACAGATAACAGTGGGGTCAACCTTGTGTCATGTAAACTAATATTAACTACTGTAGCTATATTAAATATGAATTACATAACTACAACTACAGTAGAGCTGTGGAGGAAGAAAAAAAATACAGTTGTCAATCAAAGCTCACATGACAGACATCAAAGCCCCAAAATGTTCTTTATGGAGGAATATTTTAAGGATGAACCATCACTTTTAAGAGGAAGTAAGTAAAGTAAGTCTGGGCCTAACAGCTCGTCTACAAATATCGGCGTAGTATTTCATGACAGAAGGTGTTGTTTTGAATGGGAGTCAAAATCATCCACATTTTTTTCCTCGTGCCTGTTACACTTTAAGCAACAATGCCCACATCGGCTTCATTTTAAAGCTGCGGTTGTTGGCCGCTGGTAGCGAGTCAGACAGAGGAGGAGAGGCCTCGGGAGTGAAACGGAGCACATGAGACTGTGATAATTGACCAAGATGCAGCTACCGCCGTGTCCCCTGTCCCCTCACCTCCAAATCCCAGCGGACCGGTTTTCAATTTAACACAGGACTTGACCAAATTCACTCATTGCAGGTCTGAGGCACATCTTTGACACTTTCACATTAGAAGCATGGTGTTCTGCTGATTAAACCCCCTTCCCTCTGCCTCGCTCCCCTTCTCCCACTGCATGGTTGGAGGTAATGTGAGAGGGGTGTCCATTTCCTGTCCCTCCTTTCCCTCCAAATCAACCACAAATAACTCACAGCTTTCTGCGCCTATCTTGATTTCACTCCAGAAGATAAGGACACCATTTATTGTTTTCATTGAGCTTGAGTGCTAAGACAGAGAGCACCACATTACTCTCAGATCGAGATAAATACACCGCAAATCGCTAATTCAATCCGTCTTCAGTGCCGGTGATGTTTTGAAGAGAGGGGGAAATATCAAAAGATCACACTGTGAAACCAGAGTCTGGTGGTGTGATACCAGCGAGAGACCTCATCAAATTGAGAGGAAAAGCTAACTGTAACTTGAGTCAGAAATCCCTTTGGAGAAGCAGCAAGCCGGCACGATATATCAGTGTGTTAAATATGAAACGTGCCGAAATAAATATGTTTTACAGTATGTGCTTTAGAATAGAATAGATGCATCCTTGTGGAATGCAGCCCTGCCCCTGCTGGTGACTGTGTGGAGGTGAGGCGCTGAGGAGTGGAGAGTATTTACTGATGTGGTTATCTTGTCTTATGACAGGCAGGATCACTCAATCAGGCTGCGATGGCCGGGCTCAGGCAAGCATTACACGCACATCCCCACACTGCTGGGGAGGAGGCGTGAGACAAGCTAAATCTGATCAACAAATGCAGTTCCCCTGTGCCACAGCTATCTGAGATGAAGATGATATTATGTGGAAGTGAGCAAAGTGATGGAGACAGCACAGGGAGAAACGGAGAAGGAGCAGAGAGGGGAAAGGAAACCTGAAGGTGGAACCTCCTCTAAGGCTCAGCTTCTTAAAGGCAAAGTGTCTCTCAGCTGAAAACCACGGAGATATATTTTAATAAGAACCATGTGTCTTGCAACGCTCCCGTAGCAGATCAAAGAGCCGAGCATTTATATGCTGAAGACAGTCTCACATTAATTATCAAAAACTTGAATTAAAAAATAAAAACTTGTCTGTCCAGTGGAGTTACATACCAATTAAAAACACAATCGTGGCAGAGTCCAACCTGGCATTTCTAATGATTCTTTTCAAAATTACCGACATGTACATGTTATTAAAAGGTTAGAGAAAATTTGCATTTAGCAATGAGGAAAAATAAATATAGTGTTGAGTGTGCAGATAAGAGCTCAGTAATTAGGAGTAGGCATTGCGGTGGTGGAAAACATTTGAAGAATAAACCTGGACTAGTTTGCTTCTTTCCCTGTTGCCCTACAGATATTTTACATTATTCAATCCAAAATACCATCTTTCTGATTCTAACTTTTCTTTTGCATGTTAATGTTTAATAAGAGCCTCTGGCTATCTATGGGCACAATTATTAGATATCCGCAGAGAGAAATTGAAAAATTAATCATACTCTCAATTTTGTACTTCTCTGATCCATTGGAAATGGCTCTAAGAGCTGTGGCTTCTCTCCTGTCACAGGCTCCATCTAAACACAATCAATCTGTTGCCTGAGATGGGTTGCTTGTACATGGACGACAATTGCATCAATACAGTAATTAACTGATTATTTATATGTTGGCACTTGTCCCAATGAACAACAACACTGATAAGCCTGTTGCAAGTGGTGATGATTATAGAAAAGCTTGTCTTGGGCCTGAATACCAAGTGCACGCTTAATTTAGAAAACTGCAGCCTGATACCAAATGGCATGTAGGGGATTTGTATTACAGGACACTGTGTCAATAAGTACAGACACTGGGGAAATATATCGCTATTGGCCTTTTACACACACTGTTAGATGACACAACGCACTAACTCACATATACAGTACTGTCCCTACACATAGATAATTATACTGACAGCAGAAGTATTTTACTCAAAGTAAAGGTGAACAAAACATCACCTCTAAAGCTTGAACATACAAATATCCAAACTGTTCAGACAGATACGTATCTAATTCACCTGTTATTCTTGAAGCGATTATGCTAAAAAGGTACCACATTCAGCAGAATGGAAACAATAAAGACAGAATATGTTCTAAGGGGCTAAGTTTAGTTTGTGATGTTTTTGAGCAGACGTACATAAATCCAACGTGCTTTGAAGCAAGCGTTCTATTAACTGCGACTGTGCGTAGCATGTACCGATTACTGAGAATTGATTAGTATGTAGAAAGTTCCTGCCCCAGAGGCAGTCTGGTTTTTGACAGAGCAGCTGAAACGCAACAGTGTTACAAGCAAACAGTTTATGGTATTCTGGACTGAATTCCACCTCACTGCCTCTTCATGTAGACGTAAAGCTGTACGAGTGAAAGAAATTACTTATATGATATGTCTCTATGAACATGGCCAGTGATGGATTCTGTGTGGACTTCACCCGTACTTCAAACCCAACCCCCCAGCCCATCAGCCCATCTGATCCCACACACAAAGCCTCAGACGGGACAAGAATGCCCTCCTCCCTAAACAACTCTTTCTTTAACATCTGCCCAGAAGCAGCACGGCTGCCTTTTGTCCACTCACTGTCTCCTAAGGCATGTCATCCAACTCTAATCAAGCAGAAAATGGTCATAAATATTTCTTTCTGCTAGATTTCACATTCACATTTCACGCAGGGACATGATATTTTCCCCCCCTTACCTCCAGGGAGTACCTAATGCAAAAAACAGTTACTTATATTCAAGGCTCATGTTCCTTCAGTCAAATGCAGAACATATTCCCCCGTTTGTATGGAAAAAAACAAGGGGAAAAAAATGCGGTGAGAGGGGAAAGAGGAGGGGGTAGACATAAAGGACTGTCTTATTTTCTGTGCCATTTGCTAGCTAGTACTTTCACAGCCATCCCATTACATCATGTCAAAGATTGTAAACAAGAAAATAACAACAGCGCACCCGAGACCACAGTGTGGGAGCGGCGCAACATTGTCCTGCTCTGGAGGTTTCTGCTGCAGCTGAGGAAGAAAAAACATTTGTTTTTATTGTCCATTTAAATAATATATATCTTTTTTTTGCACAGAGAAAAAGGTTTCGTGAGGATTTATAAGAACCATTGTCTCTGGCCTGGCTAAGTATTTATGGCACATGTCATTCACAGGATGCGAAGGTGCCATCACGGTTATTTATGATGAGGCAGCCCATCATGGCGTATCATTCTCTAAATGGTATACAGCTATTCACCAGTGAATACCGACCTGTGCCATTTTTCTCTCAAATAGAGGCCATGTCGCTGCTGAACGCACAGGGGGGTTGTTATTAATCACTGATACATAGCTTGATGGGTGAATACATGTCAAACAATCAAATTTACTCTAAGAGACATGTACATGGTGTGGCTGTCCATGCATATTTACTTCAATGAAGGCTCATTTGATCATCAGCTCTGGTTATTTGTCATGTCACTCCCCGCGTGCCAAAAAACAGAGCGGTCATTTTTTTCTGTAATAGTGAAAGAGATATACAGTGCACTGCTCTGGCATTGTTCTTGTTGTGCACCACCAAATTAATATCTCCAACACAATGTTGTAAGAGTCAAATATATCACATCATGATGTTATTTCTGAATGACATTTTTCTTTTCTTTTCATAGGTGCTCTATACTATGCATACAGTACAATTCATGTTAAACCGGCATAAACAGGCTCATTTCCACTCTTACACCCAAACTGCCTCCACAGATCTCTACAGGGCTACATACAGTAATTAAGGTAGTAAATATACATGTAGATTGTTTCTACCTTTCAATGCAAATCAGATCATCTATCGCAGTCTGTGAATTCGATTCAGACGTGGTTTAAATTAGCCACACTATGCACCATCATATTTGATAAACATTTCTTTTCCTCTTCATCTTATTAGTCGTCTCACCGACTTCTCAGCCTCTTCTTTTGAGTCCTTGTGGCCCTGAGACACATTCGACGTAGCAATGCCTCAGGATGCCCTAGGGAGCAGTATCTGTACACTCTGAGCTAACACATGGCAGCAGGTGGAAAAGCGTCATTTAAACTTAGTAACCCTTTGAATCTAGCACTTCCCTCTCCCATGTCACCCGGACTAACCAGGGCTCGCAGCCTGACACTGAGAATGAACGCTGATGTCTATTACCCACATTGTGTCAAGACATTATGAATAAGATATAAAAGCCAGACCGACTACAGGGTTTTCACATTAGCGTGATGCCCTGTGATGATGCACACGCTTGAATGTCGCACGCATGCAAACATCAACACCGCACACACAGTCTCCGTGAACTCTTCACAGTAAACTCCTACCTTTGCAGCTGCTCACATGTGCAGTCAAAAGATGCTTTAATCTGCAACATGCATTAGGGCTTATTGAAACAAATAAGTGTTTTAAGAGGAGACAGTCCTGGTTTCAATTTCAATAGCTCATTTAACCCTTATCTGCCCAAATCCTTGGGGTCCATTCGCTGTTAATTGGATCTACATTGCACTAGCATTGGGGGTGTTAACAAGCGCAGCCTATGAATATTAATTACCCTGAAGTTTTCTGCACAGGAAAGACTTCACTGATACATATTAATTCTATGAAGTTTTTAAAGTAGTGGTCTCATTAAAAATGAATAGGCCCTGTGCTTGAATGTTTCCCCAAGAGGAATTGTGCATCCTTAAGTCTATCCCTAATAAATTGGGTCAAATTGGCTATTCTTAAAGAATAGCTTCTCCTTAAAATGGCATTATTATTCAACTAAATGTAAACATTCCAATAGAGTGAAGAAAGGCCTTTGTTCAAACACGGTTTTGACAATGGCTATTAAAGCCAGTCATGTCGGAGCGTGTACTTTCCCAACCATAGTCTCCTGAGGCCCTGTTAAAACGGTTACTTATTTACAACACTAAACACACAAGTTGTTCAGCTAAACAGCGCAAAATTACTCTGCTTCACAGTCTGCCTGTGTGTGTGTGAGTTCATGTGTGAGGATTTGTGTGTGCATCTTGATGCGGAGCATTCAGAAACGGTTGTTGGCTCGACTTTAAATAAAACATAGAGGATGCATTAGTCCTCTGACTTGAAGACGCTTCTCTCTGAGCCATTTAATGCTGAACTGACGCAGGCGTGTTTCCCCGTCTGCCTCCAGCCAGCTGCTTCAGACACCTGCTCAAAGTTCAGCACAAACACACAGAGCCAGGCCATCAAAGACCATCCGGGCTCCAGACAATAAGAACCACTTCACTTTTCCTAATGATACCAGCATGTACTCGCATCATTTACACGGGAGGCGTTTTTTACCCAACTTTGAGAGCTTCCTTCATCCACAACTTTTTCAAAACATAAGACCAACATTCAACATTAATCAAGATACTGCAAGACAGGGATGTTTGCATAATCTGAATAGTATAAAATTCAATTCTTGTGTAGATTTTTTTAATTATAGAACTCTACTGTGCACACAACAGTCAGTAGTCACGTATGTCCCATTTAGCCAACCGCTATAAATGCATTTTTGATAATAAATTATAGAATGAACACACTCAGCAACATGAGGCTGACCTGAGGTTTGTTTTTGATGCATTTGTGCAGCTGGGTCTGTTTATGTTTGAGGTTTTTAAGGAGGGCATGTGAATGTGGGTGTTCTCATGCAAAGACAACAAAACAAAACAGAAAATCTCATCTTTAAATATATCTTTATTAATTGAAGGGTGGACATCACAGATTAAATCATGACACAGTGTTATCATGATACATTACCCACATTAATGACGGTATCACATTGTGGCCATTTTGCGATATTTTTGCAGAAATACAAAGTGCAGGATTTTTTTCAGTGCACACAATGAAAGCAGCTCGGACATCTGTGTGCACAATTAATGCACGAATCTGTGAGTCTCGAAGCCTAGTGGTAAATTCATTTAGATAATATAAATACTGATTTTTGCATCTGTATTTTGCCTCCTCCCGTCCTTAAAATCTTAACATCTGTTTTCCACCACTGAACGTTCATGAAAAGGACATTTTAGGTGTTTATTTAAACTAACTGAATGTTATCAACCAAGTCCCGGCTAATCCCACTCCATTAGACTGTAAAATTTTCAGAATGCATCTACTTTGTTGTGTTTTTGTTTTGTGCTATAATGCATGAGCATTTTGAAACAGTGATCCATGCCTTTATTTCATCATGGCTGGATTACTGTAATGCTCTTCACGTTGGTGTTAGTCAGTCTTCACTTTCTCGTCTACAGCTTGTCCAAAATGCTGCTGCGCGTCTCTTAACTGGAACAAGGAGAAGGGAAACATCACACCAATCTTGGCCTCGCT
>JAQQAE010006034.1:0-17047 GCA_029823295.1 Pseudamia nigra
CAATCTGTCAAAAATTTCAGTACAGCGATACCACAGAGGTATGATTAATCAAAAATACAATATCAGCCTGGGCAACTATACAATCACAAAAGGCTACAATTTATAGCACTACTGTATGATGCAAAGGGCAAAACACTGGAATGGAATTCACAAAGCAGTAGAAAAGGATGAAATTCACACAAACCACGATGCCAAGAAGATACTGTCAAGGCTGCACCTGTGCTATTTGCATTAATGCAAAGAGATGTCACTGGAGAAATATTCATAGATTTGGAAGACAATCCTCCTCTTTCTAGGCAAATATTCCTTGGTGCTAACAGAACTTAATTCAGAAAAAGCAGCACAAATTGTAACAGGCTGTATGTCTAATGCAAATACCACTTGTGGAATGTATGTATTAAAGGTGTTGACAAACTAGCTAGTTGCCGATCGTTTGTAGTGATCCACTATGTATGTTTGGACAGGTGACCTGCCAGTCAACATGACTTACAACCTCACAGGTGCATGAGCTCATGCACTCACTCCAGAGTTGAAAACATTGATGAAGGTAGCTCATAGAGAGCTAGTGTCTTATTTGACCACAGGATGACTCAGGAGAGACAACCTGCATTTCAGATTCCTTCAACATCTCGTACAGATAAGAAAAGAATAGACATGCTAGCTTGAAAACTGTGAGGTTGTAGGCCCAAGTGACTGGTAAGGCGCCTGTTTAAACATTTATATTGTCCCACCATAAACGATTGGCTACTAGCTAGTTTGCTAGCATCGTAGACAGCACCTTTAAAGGAGTGCACATTAACATTGGACTGCACGTGCATTTAGTAAGCGCTAATTCCTGCCAATTGGCTGTACTAAAACTGTGCTATTCCACACTTCACAGTTAGTGCAATCCATTCTTTGTGGATGCGGCCATTTGTATTTCTTATTCTAGTTTAAGATCTTATATTTTGAGTGGGGAAAAATACACATAATGATCAGTAATTTGTACATTTTTCTAAAAATCAAGAAAGTAGATTCAAACTGCAATTGCAATTACAAACTGCAATATTGCACCAAATGGCAGCACTGTTGTTTTCATGGGAAATGTATTGTGATAGCATTGAGTTGCAAGTCATCCTCTGATGTGACAGATGGTTTAGTAAAACAGAGGAAAACTCTCACCTTGCAGTTTACGACGATGGAATCGTGGTGAGCCCAAGAGGTTGTTCTTAAAAGAATTGAGGCGAGTCCTCCAGTGGGCAGAGCTGCTGGCCGCCATGCCGCTTCCCCCTCCAGGACTGGAGGGCGGAGTCAGTGACAGCGAACCCACCCCTCCCCCTCCCTCCGCCCGCGAAGAGGATGAGGACGAGGAAGAGGAAGGCGGGGTGGAGGAAGGGTGGTGAGGGTGGTGGACAGGGGTGCCCAAGGGTGTGGGCAACGGAGAGCCCTGGGGGGTAACCTGCGGCACAGAGTGGGCAGAGTTTGGATAGAAGCTCTTAGTCACTGACTTTAGGACAGAGGACGAGGGGAAGAAGAAACGGGGGATGGGTGAGAGGAGTGGAGACGGAGAGGGTGAGCGGGAGGATGGGTTGTGCAGAGGCAGGGATTTGATGGGCTGCAGATGGGGGCGGTCAGCAGGTCCCTTGGTGGGCAAGGTTTGTGTCTTTGGATTCTGGGGAGCTTTGGGCTTTTCATGAGCCCTTGCTGAGCGAGGAGTGGTGATGCTTCCCTGTTTGGGCTCCTTTGTGAGGAGGGTTGCGGTGGCTGAGGTGACATCTGATTGGCTGAAAGTGAAGACGGGGCTCTGATAGGACTGAGGAGTGGGGTTGCAGGGTGAGGGGTTTGGAGAGATGGAAAACAAGAGAGGGAATGGAACATGGAGAAAGAAGGATGGAAATGAATGTCATGCTTTGTGACAAGAGTGCACCTTGTGAGCAGTGAAAATGTGAAATGCAAATGTCCAAGTGCTTTAGCTCTTTTTACACTAAAGATAGAAATATTACGTTAGTGATCAAATAGTGACAGGTTTCAGTGTGCAGAGTGAGGAGACAGCAGCAGTGATGGAGTTACAGTAATTGTGAAAAAAATTGATTTCAATATAGTTTTAAACATAAATAAAAAGAAAGACTCTGTCAGGTGTGTGTGCCACTAGTTCATGCATGATGTAGAAGATAGGTGACATGAAGACATAAAAAGGCAACAACTGGAGAAAGTATCATTTGTTTGTTAAATACAAGTGAAAATAAAGAAATACCGTAATAGCAATTTATAAATTTGGCATACTGTAGAGATGTATTACATTAAGAAGGAGAAAAATAAATTCTTTATTTAAAAAAAACATGCATATCATGTACAGATAGTACAGGTAATTCATGGTAAAATGGCCTACGGGTCCTTACCCTTGGACTGCTGAGAGGGCTGGAGGAGAGGCCAGTTGATGCTCCACTAACTGAGCGAGACCTGTGGAAATCCAGTGAAGAGTCATGTCAATATCAGTATAGACTAATATCAAAATATGTCTGAAATGGCTGGACGTAAAATTATAATGAACAGAATTATGAATAATTATTAGCTAAACATTACTATAATAAAATACATGAAAACAATATCAATCCCCTGTACAGTCATAAAGATGAGAAAATCCAGCTTAAACAAGTATAAGTGGGACTAAATGTGGAAGACCCTGTTGAAGGGAACAGTCTGTCACCAACTGATCTTTTATTTATTGTAGGAAGTAATAAGACCAACACTTTGAGAACAGAGCCCTCGTAAAGCATATGTAAAGTGAGTAGCAATCAATAGCTAGCAATAAATCCTTTGTACAAATCTGTGTAATATAGAATCTTGATACCAGCATGTAGAGATAGCCACTGTAATCACATAAAAAGAGGAATGACATGAAGTCAAATCTAGATTTATCTGATTAATAAACTAACAGCAGCGTTTGCTCTTGTTATAATTTGCTAATAGCTGATTTCAGTGTGTGTTTCAGCATTTGCCATTGAAAGAAATGAAGAGGTCCTAGCACTTTCCAATCAAACATTAAACAGAAATCAAGATAAATCCCACAAATACTGTCTAAGACCTTATTTTAGAGTATGTGTCATCTAAGAGGGCAAGGTGCCATACCTCTGGCTGTGAGCAGCTGTGTCCAGAGCCCTGCGAGGCGGTGTAGGAGACCCCTGTTCAGTTACACTGAGCACCTCTAGACTTTTCCTTTCAGGGCGACAGCGGCCATGACGCGTCAACATTGGAGAGTCAACACGCTTTCGAGGAGGGTCTGCTGAGGAGCACAGAAATAACGTTATCACAGGATTTACCAGTGTGCGTGTTTTACTGATGCACTGTTATTCTCAAATGAAATTGCGTCCAAAGTATGGGTTGGCAGTGTTGGCCATGTAAGAATGCCTTTAACTTGTGTTTCCTGTTAGAATACCTGATGATACCTCTTCACATCTTGCGCCTTCTGTCACTTTATTACTATGCGTTTATTTTCTGCTTTGCAGCTCTAGAAAGTATGATCATGTGTATGTGCTTTATTTCCCACGAGCCTTTCACTCGGTGCCATCTGTCAAGTGATAAACATAGCTTCATTTGCACAAGCAGAATAACCGGCCTCTCCTACTTTAGCCCATGGAGAAATCTAGCAGATGTTGTAATGATTTATTGTTGGTAAAATGTTTAAAAAATAGTTGCACTGTTTACACTGCCATGGCACTGATGAAGCCAAATCAAAACCTGCCATCATCGTACAAAAATGTATCTTTATTATTATCATTACTCCTGGTAATTCATTGGCTGATATTTATGATAAACACGTCACCACACATCTTTCCTAAACAATAAATCAGATGTTAAAATATCTCAAGTTGTCCTAAAACATGCACCTGTGTATAGTACTGCATGAACAGGATGCTGTACAGTTCCTACTCAAAAATAAGGTTGGTCAAAGCAGTCGAGTCCTTCCTGTGGATCCTTCCTGCCCCCTATTGACTGACCTACGTCATTGCGTGGAGGCAAATCCTCATCCTCATAGCTAGGGTAGCGCTCTTTCCTGTCCAGCAGTAGGTAGTAGATCATCTTCTCCTGATTTTCTCTGATGAGAACAACATAAAATCATTTGAATTAGATGACAAAGTAGAAGACAAGAGAATAGAACAATATATAACCAAACTCATGCACTATAATATTCTTAATACCACTACTATAATATACTGTACTATAATAATAACAACACTAGTACCTTCCATTCATACAGTTCTTTCTAAAATTGTCTTTCAGGCTGTCAGATGTATAGTATACTGACTCTCAAAATAGCTCACTTTATTCAACCAATTTCTACCAAGACATGTATGTACCAACAAATATGACTGATATATATGAAAACCATGAACTTAAACACTCTAAATTCCAGTTTCCTCTCTGGCCTAATTATTGGGCGGTATCCTCTGAACTCAGAAGTGTTTAATTGAATTTATCAACATGACTCACGAGGATTAAGGGGTAGAAAATGGATGGATGGACTCTACCTTTTCTATGGAAATATGAAAGGCAAACTTGAGTAATACGCATCAGTCTTCTTTGAAGTTTTTCCCTCTGTTGGGATCAATCTTGTCTGTGCCACACTTTTAGTACATCTATGATCTTTCAAGCTAGTGCTTTTATTTTTCTTTTCACTTAGCTTCACTGAGAAACTTGTGTTTAGAGTTAAATAAACGCTTACTCTTCACATTGCAAATCCCGTGTGAGCTTGACCCGGTCTCTGAAACATCCCAAAGAGTGCATGCTGTCCAACACATCTGGGTCCAGCTCAGTGAGAGACAAGATTCGCCTCACGCACACTCGTCTAGGAGGAGGCTGCTCAGGACATGGCTCATTACGACCACCCCTGAGTCACACACACGTAAAACATAGATCAACATGAATATTCTGTAGTCTATCATTAAATATAACATTAGTGATAACCAGTGTTTTACTGAGGCAGTCACGTATGTAAAAATGGACATATACTCACTGATACCAGGCATGTTTCTGAATGGCCTCTAGCTGTAAAAGGTGACAGGGCAGATGGGGCTATTAGTTTTTACAGCCTGTCAACAGATGGCAACAGAGCTGTGCTGTGCAAACACTTCAAACCAGATCCCGGTTTTTACATGCACAGATGACACCTCATCACTTCTGAACACTGTATGTTAATAACATAACGTGCTTCATATGATGTGTTTATTACTTTAGAGATTATACAAAAAAAATGGTGTGTCATACCTACCAAGAAAAATCTTTATTTTTAGGCCAGCTTTAAATCTAGCACAAAATACAATAATTTTTTATGTGCATGAGTGCTGCTGTTCTTAAAGTTATTCTACAATTTTCAAAGTGCAAGTGAGATAATCCAAATGGCACCCCTTGTATAAGCAACTGTAGATTCCTGTGTGAGAGAAGTCCCATACCGTGAGCCTCTTTTCAGGGTCAACTTCAATCATGCCCTTAAGGAGGGACTGGCAGTCCGGAGGAATAAAGTGGGGCATGTGGAAAACCCCGCTCTTCACCTTCTCAAGGAGCTGGCGTAGGTTATCATGGTCAAAGGGCAAGGCACCCTACAGGAGTGGGAGATAAAAAAAAGAATTTCAAAAAAGCATGAATGGATTTAGAAAATGTAGAATAAATGTGGGTAGGCCTTCACAGTTGATCAATCTACAGTATACTGTAATCACCATATCAGCCTGTGCATGTAACTGCAATTTACATCTAGAGATTTACAAGGTTTTAGGGTGATCTTATTAGCATAGTTGGAAAAACGTGAAACCTGTGTAAAGCAAAGGAAAGGATTTGTGTTTTTTTAAGATGGGTTTTAATGTTTGTCTTGACTTTTCTGAATGAGTAATAGAAATACATTCATTGACACCAGCAAAGGGACTTTAACGGCGATCACAGTAATGACCACAATAATTACAATATGATTTTTCTCTAGATTGTGCAGGCCAGCATAAGAGAATAAAGAGAGAATGATATCCTTAAAGGAACAGGTCTTACCACCAGTAAAGCAAAGAGGATAACCCCACAGCTCCATACGTCTGCTCTTCGCCCATCATATTTCTCCCCCTGTCCAGGACAGAAAGCCAATTAATTCACCCCCCACTATTTGAAAAACCACATGAGCCACATTATGCAATTAGAGTCATGGAGATTATGTCAGATAATGCAAGGATTATTTATGACTATGCCATTTCTTTCAGAGGAAATCTGTCAAAAGAAACTTTTTATTCTGTTTTAATCCAACTCTTAGTGCGACTTAGTCCACAACACAATGGAAACTATCTCTTGTTTCACAGAGCTGGATTTGCTTCTTGTATGCTTGGAATGTAAAAAAAAACAAAGGAAATGTTCTTCCTAATTGTTACGAAGAAGCAATGTTTAGGTGTATGCACAAAGTGAGGAAAAGGCAGTTGACAACCTTTACTCTGATCCTTTACCAACAGAATTTTACAATTACCCGAATAACTTCTGGACAAGCATAATGTGGCGATCTGAAACAAAAGGAGAATAACAAAACAGTTTCTGAATACTGGCAGTAATGTGAAAAAACATGTTTTATATTTACAGTGAATGCAATCACATGTCATGGTGTGATGTGTTTGCTTAAAGAGACAGTTACCGTATTGCACATTTATAGCATACATTGCGCCTTTCATAGTTTTATGTGTATTCATATATTTTTATAAATATATTCAGTTTGTACTCACCCACAGCTGGTCTCTAACAGACTATCTCCCACCTGTAGGGAGGCCATGCCAAAGTCTGCAATACGGATGTTGTTCTTCTCGTCCAAGAGCAGATTCTCAGGCTTCAAGTCTCTGTGACTGCACATATACAGTTCAACATAAGGCTTCTACTATGAGTGTTTGCCATTTCAAGTTAATTGCGACCACAATGATTTAAATAAGTGGCGAGTTGACTTTATTTTCACAGCATCACTCTGTGCAAAAACTAACCAGATGGAGTGACTGTGGCAGAAATCCAAAGCAGAAATGATCTGCCTGAAGAACTTCCTGGCCTCCTTCGGAGTCAGTCGGCCCTTTTTAACCAGGTAGTCAAATAACTCTCCTCCTGACACATGCTCCAACACCAGGTACCTGTCAACATAATGGAACAAACATTAAAAGAAGGGAATGGAACAAAAAAACAGAAAATGTAATCTCTTACTCTATTACTTAAAACAGGCTTACAACTGTAAAACACCAAAACTAATTTTGTATTTTAGTGTGTCATGTTCTCACTTTACAACCTGTCTGCGCTAATAAATGTATTATGACAGTGTTTAACAGTTCACCTCGTCATCATCAAAACATTTTAGAAGTGTTGTAGGAGTGCAAGCAGAAGTGAGAATAAGAGACAAGAGCAGACAAATATAGTTCTTAGAAAAATATCTACACTCATCCTCTTTACAAAAGTTCAGTATTCAGCAAAAACGAAATGCGGACTGCACTGAGACCGGTTGTACAGCTGTTCTGAATGCAAGGGGAACTCACAGATATTTGTTATTCTCGTAAACATCATGCAGCTTTAACACATGCGGATGCTCGATCAGTTTCAGAATGGCAATCTCCCTCTCAACCTGATTAGACAGGAGACATAGGTAGAAAAGATAAGAAGCAGGAGGGAAAAGATGCTCAAGATTCAGTCTGGGTGCAGAGCATACAAGCGACAGAGCTGATCAAGAATTGTTTAATTAGCTAAAGCAGCAGGTAACTATAGAGAATATAATACAGATATGAGCACTTGACGTTTTATGAATATAATTTGAATCATTATGTTTAGCAATAGCTAAAAATGTGCACGCTGTACCTTCATCAAGACTGATTCAGACAGCTTCTCTCTGTTGACTATTTTGATCGCTACCTTCTGACCCGTAATACAATGGACCCCAAGTTTGACGAGTCCTGAAAGACAGAATGAGACAAAAAGAAAAACACAGGAACTGAAACGGAAGAGATAAACAGAACAAGGCCAGTGTATGACTTCTTTCATTTAAAGATCGTCACTATTTGGAAGAGAGCACTGTACTCACCTGTCTGCCCCTTCCCCAGTGTCTTTTCCAGTCGATAGGGCCCAACATATTGAGCTGACTGACTGAGAGACAGTTCCTTACTCATACTGTTCAGGCTGGAGGCTGATCTACCACTACTACGACTACAGCACTGTGGTTATTGCAATTACAGATGTGTTATTACACAGCTAAGATGTTATACTGAGATACAGGAGGGAGCTCAGCGTTGATTTCAGTGATAGTTTGATGTAACACTGCTACACTGAACTTACTGGGTGAACTTACAAAAACAGCCCAAGTGGTGCTGATTCACAACACCTGGTCGACAAATGGACATTCATCATGTAAAATACTGTTAATACTTTACTACAAAGCTTGTTAATGGCCTGAAGCTGAGAAACTGAGATGACAAGATACTAGATTTATGCGATAACTACTCTAAAGGTCACCAAAACCAGCAAGTTTTACCTCTGTACATTACCTTATCTGTATAGCTTGTTACGTATATATACACGTATATGACGTTATTTGACTGTATATACGGGATAATAATAAAACTAAGGCAGAGTAACGACAGCGTTACATAGCCTTAAAGCTGGGTTTTCCACGTCTGCGGCTAAGAGTTATATCATTTTCTGGTTGAATATACCAACAGAATGTAAAATCCGTAAAGTGGAGTTAGCGCTGACAATTACATCAATTAAATTTAGTCTGTCAGGCCTATATCACAGGTGCAACAACATGCTATTTTAGCCTCGCCGCCGCTCTCCCACACAGCAGCGAGGCTAGCTTTAGCTTCAACGCCTTGACCAACGGCCGCCTGTCAAAAAAACCCACACCTTCTGAAGTTTCTGGGCATCGACAAATGGTACGATTTGCTAGACGGCCGCCGCATTCTCACAATATTTCGACATATCCCTCGCAAAACAACCATCTTTTAGCGTAGCGGAGTCCTCCCCCTCCCTGTCTCTCTCCCCGTTTCTCCCCCTCTACATCACTGCAAGTAGCGGATCACAGCATCTTCTCCTCTCTCCTTTGGCGTGTCCTCCTCCCTCACCGGCTCGTGCACAGGTAAAAAACAGAGGTATCCGCACGTAAACCCGCACTAATATCAACTGCTTTATTCTCCTCCTTACTCCCGAATATAGTTCACGCAGGGTAAAGGCCCCCTGTATTATACTCCCTTCGGTTTTCTTGCCGTAAATCGATATTTTCGCTCGGCTCTTCCTTCCTTCGTCTCACTCGCATCAGCATCCGGGTCCCACTCCCTCTCCATCCTCTCTCCTCTCCTCCCCCGCCCTCCTCATCCTCCTCCTGGTCATCTTCCTCAAAATACGCTTATCTCTGCATTCACCTCAGCAGCGGCCCCTCTCTGGCCCTGTGTGCCGCTGCGGACACCTCCCTCTCTGTTATTAGGAGACATTTGTAAACATGGCCGGAGGCGGCTGACGGGAAGCGGAGGGGAGAAGACTGCTGGGCCTGCCGGAGGAGCTGCGGACCGGCCTTCACACTCACTAATGTCCGGCTGATGGTTTTGTATTTTGACAGTTGGATTTGATGAAGTGAGGTGTAAAATTGGAGTGTAACTTTGTAGGCCTGCCTCAGGGAAGCTAATTACGGCTCCTGACAGTATATTAGGCGACAGCAGGCTAATAAAAAGGCTTATCTCAGTGTTAAATGGGCTCCAAAATAAAATTCAGAAAGAAAAAAAAGATGTGAGCAGCACATTACGCCTTGAAATTTGAATTGATATTTATACAGTATATGTATTATTAGGCTATATGTATAGGAAACACCAGCAGTAGCACACAAATGCGTGTATATTGAGATAAAAAACCAATATAGAAATAGAAAATTACCTTAAAATTCCTCTCTTTGAGCACTAAATCAAAACAATTACTCAAAATAATCAAGAAAATGAGGACATGAATCAACAAAATTAACCACCATGAACAAATCAAGGAAGAAAATTAACAAACTGAAGAAAAAAATGGACAAAATGATCACAAAAATGTCCATAGAATTGAGAAAATTTCAAAAATCAACTAAAATGATCAAAATAATTAAGAAAATGAAAAGGTCATAAAATGAAGAAAATAATAAACAAAAATGAATAGAATAATTAGAAAGATGAGCGGAAAATGAATCAACATGAACAAAATTACTGGAAAAAGAATCAAATTAACAAAAGAAGAACAACATGAACAAGCTGGAAAAAAGCTAAAAAAAATGTGCAAAGCCATCACAAAATTTCCCACAAGTTGGCAAAAAGCATATAAAAAATCAAGTACAATGATCAGAATATTTAATAAGATTAAAAGAATGTCATAAAATGAAGAAAATAGTTAACGAGATAATCAAGAAAAGAAGAAAAATAATCAACAAAAATTAACAGACTACTGAACAAAATGAAGAAATGAATCAATAAACAAATACAATATTAAGGAAAATGAAAATAAAAATAGTGTACTTGCATATTAAATTTTACTTTGAAATGGATGTGAGCTTGCATGTTGTCTTGATGGAGAATGAAACCATTTCTATTCTTACACTCGATGATTTCAAATGATTTGTTCAGTATGTTTTAAATGTTTTTTAGAAGTTTTTGATGTGCATGGGCATCCAGAATGTTCATTGTCTTGGATGTCCTGTCTTTCTTCACTAAATCTTTGGTGACATTCAAACACACGTGTACAGTACATGACATACAATGTTCTCCATATGCCTCATGTGGAAGGTGGAAACCACTTCTGACCAAAAAGAACACAAAGGCTCCTCTTGATGATCCTCAAGACATTTGGGAAAATATTGTACCATTTATTGACAATAAACATTGATTGCATTGTGACCGGTTGAGACATACATGTCCACCAATGATAAAAGTTGGAGTCAGGACCGCCACACATTGCCAAGACTGGGTCCTGGTGATTCAACATGTTGAATCGGCACGATTTCTGTCGGGACGTTGTCAAGACTGAAAAATCTGGGTCTGGAACATAAGTCGCATTTCTCTATGTGCGACCGGCTTAATGCAGCATTTCATAAAAAAGGACATCAACAGTCAAGCGTGGTGGTGGTGGTGGTATGCGATGGTCTGGGGCTGCTTTGCTGCTTCAGGACCTGGGTGACTTGCTGTAATTGATGGAACCATGAATTGTGCTCTCTACCAGAAAATCCTGAAAGAAAAGGTCTGACCATCAGTTCATGACCTCATGCCAGAGTTCACATGGGTTATACAGCAGAGCAAAACACACCAGAAAGTCCACCTCTGGCTCAAAAAAAAAATCAGCAAAAAAGAAGAAAAAACAAAATGAAGGTTTTGGACTGGTCCAGTTATTGTCCAGACTTGAATCCGACTGAGATGCTATGACCTGACCATACACCTTCCAGTGTGGCTGAATTAAAACAAGTGGGACCAAATCCCTCTGCACAATGTGAAAGACTCATTGCCTATCAATCTATCCATCCATCCATCCATCCATTATCTTCCACTTATCCTGGTCAGGATTGTGGGGGCAGCAGCCTAAGCAGAGAAGCCCAGTCTTCCCTCTTCCCAGCCACCTCCTCCCGCTCCTCTGGGGGGGTCCCCCAGGCATTTCCAGGCCAACTGAGAGACATCAGTCCCTCCAGCCTGTCCTGGGTATGCTCCAGGGCCTCCTCCCAGTTGGAGCTAGTTTTGGCAACCATGGGATTAGACCACCCGGGTCCCACCTTCAGCTGCCACCAAAACCACACAACACTGGACCATTAGGACCCTTCCTGCAGGTGGTGGGCCCGCAGGAAGGTATAGTCATAAGGGTCTTCTGAATCGCTACGGTGCTTTCACACCTGTACAGAGGTTCCACTGGGCCAAGAAGTTGTTACAATGTTGCAATTCTCAACTAGTTCGGTCCACATTCACACCAGTGTTTTTAAAAACAAACTAACCATGAATGTTGTATATCCCCCACTCATGTGGCGGAGCTGTTTACAAAATATTGTGTTTTGGGTGACGTGAGAGCTGATTGGCACAGCATTTGTAGAGGAAAAAATCCCGCAGACGAAAATATCGGATTTAGCTTTATTTCGGAATAATGAATGGTACTATTTTACTTGTTTTTGTGGCTATTTATTATCATTTGTTTGTGCAAAAAGCACAAATACTGCTGTTGTTCCAGCATGGAAGTCGTATTCGGGTCAAAAACACTGTGCGCTTCTTTTTGGCATGGAGAAGATGTTTCAAAAGAGTCTGACGTAGAGAAGTTTAATGAAATGTACGTCACAACTTGCTACGGAAGCCTCCGTGGACCAAAAAAGTGCTACCTGTACATTACAGACAGCTGGACCGAATCAGGACCGGTCAGAGTTCTCACCATCAGCAAACTGCACCTCGAGAAGATGGTCTCAGTACGGTTCTTTAGTCCGAACCAAAACAAACTGGTCCGCTTTCACACTAGCCCAAACGAACCGAACTTGCAGGTGTTCCGGACTCCAGTCCGCTTTAAGCGGACTAAATGCTGTAGGTGTGAAAGTCTTAACTGTCACCTAGGACCATTTTGTCTTGGGAGACCCTACCAGGGGAGAAATGCCCCTGACAACATAGCTCATAGGATCACTCAGGCATGCAAACCCTCCACCACGATAAGGTAGCGATTCAAGGAGGGGGACTCATTGCCAGTTCTCACAAAAACTTCACTGATGTTGTCACCAACAGTGACACAACGAGTTATTAGGTTTAGGTGGCAAATCATTTTTGTTTTACACGGGGGAAGGCTTGGATAGTTTTTTCACCCTCAATAAATCAAATCATAATTTTAAAACTTGCATTTTGTATTTACTCAGTTTATCTTTGTCTAACATTATCATTGTTTGATAATCTGAAACATTTAAGCGGGGCAAATATGTAAAAAAAAAAAAATGAGGGTGGGGCAAATACTTTTTCTTGGCGTTGTACATTAAAAATGTGAACCCTCTTAACCTGTTTCAGGTAGGGCGACTCAATGCACCTCGTTCAGGGACTGAAAAGGCAAGCACTGTGTACTAATTCAAATGAATCACAGAAACATGACAGTATAAAAAGGGTAAGTAGGATATTTGAATGTATCATCTGTAAAGTGCCTTGAAAAATCTCTAAAATCTCAATTTGAAATGTTGTGTGTGGGTGGATAATTCCCTAAAGCCCATCTTCATCTGCGCCTAGTTGGTTGATTTGCACACAGCCAGAAGGATTTGTCTCCAACCATGGAGCAGAAATAGAAACAGGAAGGAGATTCATTCAACTACTGTGTGCTTAACGCTGATCGGACACACATTCAGAGATCACAATATGTCACATCTCAGCGAACAGCAGCTCAGTATTTTATTTAAGCACAGACTGAACTTCTCCATCAGTGGGCAGCATCAGAAATACACACCTTTCTGTAACAACCCGCTTGTAAGTAAATCCCCTTTTCTCCCATCTGTCCTACAAAAAGGTACCTCCTTTTAGTTTGTCCAAGTCTACTATTTGAACATTTCCACATTCACCAGCCGTGGTTGAGTAAACAGAAACAGTAGTCAAACAAAAGTATTGTCACTTTATAATTACAGTACCTTAATTAGAAGTAGTGCTGATAAAGTAAGTAAAACAGAATAATGGGGAATTTATTACAGCTTCATTTATGGGTTAGGTGTTCTTTATTCCATATTGGGTTACATTTTGTAAATTTGCTTGATTATTTTTGTTTATATTTTTCTCACTTTGTTGCTGACTTTGCTCATTATTCTTAATATGTTTGATTATTTTGTTCAATTTTATGAATGTATTTGATTATTTAGTCAATTTCTTGCTCATTTTTGTTAATTTTTGTTCATAAGTATAATTATTTAATACATTTTTTGCTCATTTTGTTGATTTTTTTGGTTATTTTTTGTTAATAGGTTTGATTGCTTAGTTCATTTTTGTCAATTTATTTTATAATTTAGTTCATTTTTTTACTCATTTTGTTTAACTACTTTAACATTTTTCATTATTCAGTAAATTCTTTGCTCATTTCACTGCTTAGTTTGTTCATTTTGTTAATTTCCTTGATTGTGTTGTTAATTTTTTGGCTGAATTTGTTGCTTATTATATTCATTTTTGTCAATACATTTGATTATATTTAGTTCATTTTTGTTAATATAGTTAATTACTTTGTTCATTTTTGGTCAGCTGTATCTCTTCATGAAACCAGTCAAATAAAAAAATACTTCAACAAAATTCCATGCTTGTCTAAAAGACATTAAGCCTTGGATGACTTCTAACTTTATCCTGCTGAATGAAAATAAAACCGAAGTTATTGTAATAGGCCCAAGGAATCTTAGGGGTATGCTCCCTAATGACTTCTGTAGTTTAGACAACATTTCAGTAGATTCCAGTGGTGTTGTGAGGAACTTGGGGTGATCGTGGATCAGGACATATCCTTCAGTTCTCATATTAAACAAATGTCCAGAACTGCCTTCTTTCATCTCCATAATATTGCCAAAATTAGAAATATCCTGTCCCAAGGGGATGCAGAAAAATGTATCTATGCCTTTGTTACATCTAGGCTGGATTGTGGTAACTCACGATTGGCAGGATGTCCAAATAAAGACGTCAAAAGACTCCAGCTGATCCAAAATGCTGCAGCACAAGTTTTAACTGGGGTCAGAAGGAGAGATCATATTTCTCCAATACTAGCTTCTCTTCGTTGGCTACCTGTAAAATTTAGAATTGAATTTAAAATCCTCCTCTTAATTTATAAGCCCTAAACAATAAGGCTCCATCCTATATCAAAGACCTTATTATTCCCTACAAACCAATCAGAACTCTCAGAGTGCAGGTCTACTTGTGTTTCCTAGAATCTCTAAAACTCGACTGGGAGGCAGAACCTTCAGTTACCAAGCTCCTCTTCTGTGGAATCAACTTCCAATGTGGGTCTGAGATGCGGACACACGCTGTACCTTTAAAACTAGGCTTAAGACTTTCCTTTTGGCAAAGCGCATAGGTAGGGTTAGGAAAACCCTTAATCATCCCTTAGCTCTGCTGCATGGTCCTAGGCTGCTGGTGGACAGTGATGTACTGAGCTTTGCTTTCTACTTCTTTCTTTATCTCCTTCTGTAACTCTTCCCCTACCTCTCTGTCTAAATCTCTTCTCTTCCTCTCTCTCTCTCCCACTATCTCCCTCTCTCCTTAGGTCTCTCTCCTCGACATCTCTCTCCATCTCTCGTGTCTCTGGTCACCTCTCTTTCTCTGTCCCTCTCTACCCCCGACCCCCTTTCTTTTTTTATTTTTGCAATGCAGTACTGTGATACTAACTTGCGTCTTCCCTGTAGTTTTGTGCTTCCTCCGTCTGCCCTAGGGCTCTAGGCCTCTCAATGTCCTTGCTGTGTGTTTGCTGGTTGTGGACCGGTCCAGTGTCTGTGTTGTTTGTTGTTCTGTCTCTATTCTTTTCTTTTGTCTCTCCTCTGTCCACTTACACCAACCGGTCGAGGCAGATGGCCGCCTACCCTGAGCCACTGGTTCTGCTGGAGGATTTTCTCTTCCATTAAAGAAAGTTTTTCCTCCCCCCGTCACCCTTGGCTTGCTCTCGGTGGTTCTGTTGGGTTTACTCTCTGCATAGTCTGAGGTCTCGGCCTTGAATTGTGAAACGGCGAGAAATAATCTTCGATTATGACTGATGCTAAAGAAATAAAATTGAATTGAATTGAAATTGGTCATTTTTTTTCTTAGCGTGTTCATTTTGTTAATATCCTTGATTATTTCATTAATATTTTTGCTAATTTTGTTGCTAATTTTGTTCATTATTCATGTTTAATTATTTTATTCATTTTTGTGGATTTATTTGATTATTAAATTTTTTTCTTAATTTTTTTCATATATTTGATTGTTTAATAAATTTTTTGCTGATTTTGTTGATTATTTTGTTCATTTTTGTGAATTTATTTGATTGCTTAGTCAGTTTTGGCTCATTTTGTTGATTATTTTATTCATTTTTTGTAATACATTTGATTATTTTGTTAATTTTTGTGAATTTATTTGTTCATTTTTACTCATTTTGTTGATTTACTTTAACATTTTTCATTATTTAATTCTTTGCTCATTTTATTGCTTAGTTTGTTCGTTTTGTCAATTTCAACCTCTGAGTACTTTTCACCAGACCTACGTTTGTTACCCACATTTTGTCGTCCATTTGTACTCACCTGCACTCTGTTCACCAGAACCCTCATTCTGAGACCTGACCCTGATAGTTGCATTGCCGGTCCATGTCTTCAAGCCATCCCCGTTCCAGGAGCCCTGCTACTCTTTAGCATTTTATTAAAGCCAGTCTAAAATACTTCTGTTTTGGTCTGCTGTTGTGCTTTTGGGTCCTCCACCTAGCATTCTGTCATTCTTTGCTCATTTTATTGCTTATTTTGTTCATCTTGTAAATATATTTGATCTATTCATTGTGTTGTTTAGTTTGTTCATATGTTTTGTTTTTTTTTGTTCATATTTTGCTTTGCATTTTGTTCATTTTTGAGTTTTGTTCATTTCTACCCAGTTTGTTTATTTTATTCACTTTGTTAATGTGCTTTTTTTTTGTTTTCTTTTGCTCATTTTGTCATTTTTCTAAATGTGACTGTCTTGTTCATTTATGCTCATTTTGTTGATTTATTTTGTTTTCATCATTTGGAAGAAGAGTGTAAAAACGGTGCAAAAATTACTCCTACATGAGGTGTGGTAACTGAATAGTACATTTTTGTCATCACCAACGTAACGGGGCAAGAGTAGCAAAGCATTCTAAAATGACTCCAGTACAAGTAAATGGTGTAAATGTACTTGAGTTCTACCCACCTCTGATCACCAGGCTCATTTCCAGAGCTCAGACTGGAAAAGTGAGATGAGACTGCTTAGTGCAGTAATGTGAGGATTAAGCTGAGATTAACCAGCCCTCTTTAACTCTGTTAACAGTATCCGTGTGGAGACGCTCCTCCTGTACACAGCTTCAACACACAGTGCATCTTATCCATCCATCCATCCATTTTCCTACCCCTTAATCCTTG